>JAQZBX010077919.1:0-14303 GCA_029593785.1 Cabassous unicinctus
GGAAATGTGAGTCCTTCAACTTCATTCTTTGTATTCAACATGGTTTTGGCTATTCAGGGCTCCTTCCCCTTCCATATAAATTTGATGATAGGCTTTTCTTTTCAGCAAAAGAAGGCTGCTGTAATTATGACGGGGATTGCATTGAATCTGTAATTTGCTTCCAGTAGAATTGACATTAACAATATTTAGCCTTCCAAACCATGGAATGTTGTTCCATTTATTTGGGTTTTCTTTGATATCTTTTAGTTTTCCATGTACAATCCTTCACAACCTTGGTTAAAATTATTCCTGAATGTTTGATTATTTTAGTTGCTTCTGTAAACAGAATTTTTAAAAAATTCCTCTTTAGATTGTTCATTACTATTGTGTAGGAACATTACTGATTTTGGGGTGTTGATATTGTACCCCACCATTTTGCTGTGTTTGTTTATTAGCTCTAGTAGCTTTTTTTTGTGGGTCGTTCAGGATTTTCTCTTTATAAGATCATGTCATCTGCAAATTGAGAAGGTTTTACTTCTTCCTTTCCAATTTGAATACCTTTTATTTCTTTTCTTGCCTAATTGCTTTGGCTAGAACTTCTGGTACAATATTGAAGAACAGTGATGACAGTGAGCATCTTCGTCTTATTCCAGATCTTAGAGGGAAAGTGTTTAGTCTTTCACCATCGAGTATGACGTTACCTGTGGGTTTTTCATATATGCCCTTTATCATGGTGAGGAAGTTTTC
Organism: Cabassous unicinctus; assembly: GCA_029593785.1. Lineage (NCBI taxonomy): Eukaryota > Metazoa > Chordata > Mammalia > Cingulata > Chlamyphoridae > Cabassous > Cabassous unicinctus. The sequence goes on from JAQZBX010077919.1 coordinate 727, forward strand.
TTCTATTCCTACTTTTCTAAGCGTTTTTACCAAGATGGGTTGCTGGATTTTGTCATAAGCCTTTTCTGCATTGGTGAGATCATCATGTGTTTTTTCCCCCCCTTTGTTCTATTAATGTGATATATTGTATTATTTGATTTATTTATTTATTTTTTTTTATGTCATTCCACCCTTTCTTACCTGAGATAACTCCCACTTGATCACGGTGTGTAATTCTGTTAATGTGCTGCTGGATTTGGTTTGCTAGTATTTTGTTCAGGGTTTTTGCTTCTATATTGATAAGAGATAATGGTCTATAATGTTCTTTTCTCGTGGTATCTTTGGTTTGCATCAGGGTGAGGTTGGCCTTAGAATGAGTTTAGGGAGTATTCCCTCCTCTTCAATTTTTTTGGTAAGAGTTTGAACAGGATTGGTATTAATTCTTCTTATAAAGTTTGGTAAAATGTACCAGTAAAGCCATCTGGTCCTGGGCTTTTCTTTGTTGGGAGTTTTTTGGTTACCTATTCATTCTCTTGTTCTTGATCTGTTGAGATCGTTTGTTTCTTTTTGAATCAGTGTATATAGTTTGTATTTCTGGGAATTTGTCCATTTCATCTAGGTGTTCTAATTTCTTGGCTTATAGTTATTTATCATATCCTCCTATAAGCCATTTTATTTCTGTGGGATCAGTAGTAATATCCCCCTTTCATTTCTGATTTTAGTTATTTGCGTCCTTTCTATCAGTCTAACTAAAGATTTGTCAATGTTATTGATCTTTTGGTTTCATTGCTTCTCTCTATTGCTTTTTTTTTTTTTTTTTTTTTTTTTTTTTTTTTTTTTTTTTTTTTTTTTTTTGTATTCCCTATTTCTTTTCTTTTATCTCTGCTCCAATCTTTATTTCCTTCCTTCTGTTAGCTTTGGGTTCAGTTTGCTCTTCTTTTTATAGGTCCTACAGTTGTGAGTCTCTGATTTGAGATCTTTTTCTTTTAAAATGTAAGCATTTAGAGCTATAAATTTCCCTCTCAGCACTTCCTTTGCTGCATTCCGTAAATTTTGGTATGTTGTGTTTTTATTTTCTTTCACCCCAAGATACTTCCTAATTTCCTTTGTGATTTCTTTTTGGACCCATTGGCTATTTAAAAATGTGTTATTTAATTTCCACATATTTGAGAATTTTCCATTTCTTCCTGTTATTGATTTCTAGTTTCATTCTCTTGTGGTCATAGAAGATAAATTTCTATACTTTTAATATTTTTTAATTTATTGATACTTGTTTTGTGATGTAACATGTAATCTCTCCTGCAGCACTAGAGAAAAATGTGTATTCTGCTGGAGTTGGGTGAAATGTTCTGTGAATGTATCTCTGTCTAGTTGGTTATAGTGTCATTCACATCTTCTGTTTCTTTTTTGGTCTTCTTATTGGGGCTCTGTCATCTATACCTCATTTCTCTTGCAGATTTCAGTACTCTATCCTTGTTCTTGGCATTTGACAATTTGATTACTGTGTCTGGGCATGGTTCTTTTTTATTTTATTTTGTTTGAGGTTCTTTGGGATTCTTGTATGTGTATATTTATTTCTTTCATTACATTTGTGAAGTTTTTTGTCATTATTTCTTTGAATTTTCCTTCTGCCCCTTTCTTTCTTCTTCTGAGATACTCTTAATATTTATTTTGGTATGCTTGATGATGTCACACAGATATCTTAGGCTCTGGCTCTGTTTACTTTTTCCATTGTTTTTCTTTCGGTTCCTCATTCTGAATCATTTCAATTTTATTGTCTTTGAGTTCATTGCTTCTTTCTTCTGCCAGCTTCAATCTGCTTTTGAAACTCTCTAGAGATTTTACCATTTCAATTCTTGTGGTCTTTATGTCCAATACTTCTCTTTGGTTCCTATTTAAAATTTCTGTATCTTTAAGGTATTAAATTGGGGATTTAGTCCCTGAGCTGAATTTTCCCTAAGTTTGCATCTAGCTGGTATTATGACAGAGTGTTCATTGAGTGCGGGGAGCTAAGAAAAACAAACCAGTCAAAGCAAAAAACACCTTTCACATTCTTTGCAAATTGGCTCTGCATTGGTTGGTGGTCTCCTTCATAGTTGAGCCCTCCTGTCAAGAAAATCAGTCTGAGGTGAATGTGAAATGGTGGGTCTTCTCCATCTTTTCCATTCCTGCCTCTTGTCCTGGCCTTCATGGCTTTAGGGATTCCCCAGTTCACAGGAATCTGAATGTTCTCACTATCCCCTATGAAATCAACAATCACCTCCCTCCTAGGTGCTTATTATATGTCTCAAAGCTGGTAATCCATTGCCCCAGGCCACTTTGACTTAATTGTATCTTATACTGTTGTCGCTGTTGCAAGCTGCTTCTGCCTACAGGGCAAGTTCTGGGATGGTGAACCAGAGCAGAGACAAATGTCCTGGTTCATTCTTTCATGCTGCCACCTCATAGATTGGCACCGGCACTGACAAACAGGCACCCCAGTATGTTCATAAGGGTTACTCTGTTTCCTCTGGATCAGAGCCCAGGACCCATAATGGGAGCGCAGACCAGCACCACTCTGCAACATGGAGGGATTGCGGGAGCAGCCAGCAAGGGCGTTACGAGCTCCTCCTACCATTTTTAAAGCTGCGTTTTCTCCATTCAGCCCCCAGCCAGTTGCTTCAACCCTTTGACTGTTTTTCCATTGTTTCGATGAAGATGGCTCTGCCAGTTTTTGCTATTTGTTCCAAGATTCTCTGGGGGAATGGCAACCTGGATTGCCTTACATCATTTTCTTGGTCTCCTAGAAGTCCTCTCCCTCATTTTTGAAAGACAGTTCTAGTGGATATAGGATTCTTGGTTGGCAATTTTTTGCTTTCGGCACTTTAAATATGTTATCTCACTGCCTTCTTGATTCCATGGTTTCTGTTGAGAAAGTGGCATTTAATGTTACTGAGGTCCCCTTGTATATCACACACTGCCTCTCTCGGAGCTTTCAGAATCTTATCTTTATCTTTGGCCTTTGACACTTTGATTGTAATGTGCTGTATGCAGGTCTATCTGTGTTTATACTGTTTGGAGTTTATTGAGCATCTTGGATTTGCATATTCTCTCTACCCTTACTCTCTTTCTTCTCCTTCTGGGACTCCCACAATGCAAATATTGGTATGTTTGATATTGTCTCCCACAGTTTCCTTGACTCTGTTCACTTTTCTTCATTCTCTCTTCTTTCTGGTCCTCATACTGAATTGTTTCACTTTTTTTTTAATCTTCTAGTTCACTGATTCTTTCTTCTGCCAGCTCCAAGTTGCTGTTGAATCCCTCTAGGGAATTTCTAATTTCTATTACTGTGATCTTTATCTCCGTTTGGTTTCTGTTTCTCTATTGATATGCTCTTTGTGTACATCTATCATTTTCCTAATTTCTTTTAGTTCTTTGTCCATGTTTTCCTTTACCTCTTTGAGCATATTTAGGACCTGTTTTCCTGTTTGTTCCAGGTCTGGCCCTCCTCATAAATGGTTTCTAATGCTTTAATCTTCTCCTCTGCCTTGCCTGTTACATTCTATTTCTTTGTAAGTTTTGTAATCCTTTGTTGAGACCTGGACATTTTCATATTTTAATGTGTTATCGCTGGGATCTAGACTCTAAAACATTTGTTCCTTAAGCTTTTATCCAGTTAGTATTATGACAGAGCTTTCTTTGAAAGCCAGGAACTAACAAAACAGAAAAAAGGGGGCAGGGGAGAGAAGAAAATACCTTTGCCAGACATTGCCAATTTATTTGTAGGATTGCTCCATTCATTGCATTTAGAGAATAACTCCAGGCCCAAGCATAGGGGCCTCCTGGATCTTTTCTGTGCATTCATGTTGTCTTGGGTATGCACCTGTGGCCCTAAGTATTTCCCGGTTTACTCCAGTAGGAATGTCCCCTCTTCCCTAGGAAACAGTTTCCTCATGGGCCCAGGCACTGCATTATATGCCCTACAGCTAGCAATCCCTTGCCCCAGGAAGCCACAATTTGACTGCTTTCCCACAGGGTTCTTCTACACCCGGGACAAGTCCTCGGGCAGTGAGCCTGTGATGAATATCCTGGCTCCATCCCTCAGGCTCTCACCGGATTGTGCCAGATATACAATATTCCCTGTGCCTGCCCGAGAGTTACTCTGCTTCCTCTAGAACCAGGAACAAGGACCTGCACTGGGAGCATGCTGGCTCTGTGCTGAGCCCTGAGTGAATGGGGACTGGCCAAGCTGTGGCTCCATGAGATCCTACTGCTTTTAAGTAGTCTTTTTCTTGGTCCAGCATTGGCCTTGTTTTTGCAAGCCCTTAACTGTTTTCTGGAGCTGTGAGAAAGATGTTTCTCCTACTTCTGGCTAGTTGTTCTAAGCTTCTTTGGGAGCTAGATCTCTGAAGCTTCTCAGTCTGCCTTCTTGTGTGGGATGGGGCCAGCTTTGCTTTTTAAACATATCTACATTTTCTTTCCTATTAAACTATGAACTCCCCAAGGGCAGAGACCACCTCTGTTCTCTTTACCACTGTATCTTCAGTGCCTGATACAGGAACTGACTCAATGAACAATGAATAACTATTGATAACTGCATAAGCAGATTGTCCAGAGCATGTCTAGATTTCCAGATTGTCTCTATTCTTTAAAGTCTGGTTCAAAAACTAGTTCCTTAAAAAATAAAATTAAATAAAAGAGGAAAAAGAAAAAGAACAAAGAAAAGAAAAAACAGTCCCTCCAGGAAATCTTCTCTGACCATCTGAACTGGAAATGAACTTACCTCCCTTTTGAACACTCATGGCAATTTCTCGTTACTCCTCATGCTAGACACACACTCACACACTACCTTCACTTTTCAGTCATGGCTCTTTACCCATGTCCCCCTTCCTGTTAGAGTGGCAATAGAACAATACCCATATGCTCTAGCCTGGTGACCCTCCCAATGCCTGGCTTTATTATAAAAGGTAACGGTATATTCCAGATGTATACTATGGACCACAGTTACTGGTAATGGTCTGATGATGTTCTCTCATAATCTGGAACAAATGTTCCACGGCAATGTAATGTGTTGGTGGTGGTGGGGGCTGTTATATGGTACTTCTGGACATTGTGCATGGTTGTTTTGTGAGTTCACAACTTCTCTAATAAATATATATATATATATTTTTTTTTTAAAGGTAATGGTCTATTAAGTTAGGATTCTCTCTAAACCTGCTTAAATTGAGGCCAGCGCTATGGCTATTTTTTCACTTAGAGAAGGAAACTGAGGCTTATGATCATAATCACTAAAGCAATAAGTGTATGTCAACTAAAGGAAGACAGTACTTCATCTAATCAGGGATTCTTAACCTTTTTTATTCCACAGATCCCTTTGCCTGACAGGTGAGAACCACAGACCCTTCTCAGATATAGCAGCAGATAATTTTATAACACTCAACATCAGCATGTCTTTAAATTAAATTTTAGGATTATTCAAAATTACGTTTTACAACTTTCCCATAATTTCAACATCTGATAACCTATTATGGTTCAACATCTGTTCAAATAGTCATTTTCGGCAAATATTTAGAAATTCGAGTTTTCCCACGGCATCATAAAACCATCTCCACCATCCTTACGAACCTTTTTGCAGGCAGTTATCCACTGCACTCAGAACACGCTACATAAAAATAAAAACCATACTAAGTCCACACTATACTGTGTATTATTTAATAAATATATCACACCCGCACCAACATGTCTTCACAAGAATAATATTTTTTTGAATTTTCAATTCAAACTCATGGACTTCTTGAAATCTTTCCATGTCCTTGGGGGTCTGTGGACCCCTGGTTAAAAACCCCTGATCTAAATTATTTTGTCTGAGCATAATTCAGTTTTTCTTGGGAATTCAAGGCCTTATGCTTTTCTTTGGGCTTATGGTTCAAAATAAATGGAAAACATTAAAAATAAAAATGAATAAATAAAACAAATGCAAACTTTAAAGAGTGAGATTTAAAGTGTGAGAGAATGTATTTTCTTTTATATTGTTTGTCTGTTTCTATTGGATTTTAATTATTCTGTTACTAATTTATAATAAATTTTTATGTACCACAAAATGAGACTTTTCTTTGTTATACTATGCAAATATTTTCCCAGTTTTTCAGCAGTCTTTTGACTTTGCTATGCTATTTTAATCAGTTTTTAGCTTAACTTAATTTTATATGTATCAATCATTTCTTTTTATGTTTTTCTGAGATTTTTGTTACTATTATATTCAGAAGTGCATTCCCATTTCCAAGATGACAAGAATATTTACATTTTTTCCTTTAAGATATTAAAACATAAGTTCAGATATGGCTAGGATCTTAGAAGAAATTCCCTTTCTTGGTGCGATTATTTATCCCTGCATGTGCTTTGTTTAGCCCACATGTTTAATTAACTCCCTGCCAACAGGTACGTATCTGAGTATGCAGAGATGAGTGAGACTGGAAATGTTCCTGGTTTCAGGGAAGTTATAATCTATCAGAGAGAGATAAATATCAAACAATAAACAAGTCGATAAGCTTGGCATTTTTAGTTAGTGAGATTGCTGAGAAGGACAGTGAAATGGCATGAGGGATGTGGAGGCAGATCTTACTGGTTGACAGGGTGTTATCTCCGAGGTGGTAAGATTTCCACTGCTACCTCCAGGACCCTTCAGCGGACAGACCTGAGGAAGAGTTTACCAATATGGCTGGAGTGGCAAAAGAGCCCTCTGGCTGCTATGCAGAGAAGAGGCTTTAGAGGCAAGAAGGAGAGCAAAGATACTGGTAGGTAGGAAAATTATGTCCACCTGGAACAGACCAGAATTCGGTCAGTGAATCCAAGGTTAAAATAAGACTTCTCTGAGTTTGAGGGAGGGCACAGTTGCTGCTCTTGAAATGCTGGGCATCAGGTGTGCACATGAGATACTAGCTTGAACCTGGTACCTGGAGGGACCTGTGTGTGGGACCATTCAAAGGAAAGCTGGACAGGTTGCATCGTTGCTCGCTTGGCGCCAGCAAGTAGCATGTGCTTGCAGGTGATGGATGGCTTTACATTGTTCTGTGCACTGCCCTGCAGTGGTGGGAGGATGGGACAGCCCCCAGGGACCACATGGGAGTCCCTGGGCTTTTCTTGCACTTTGTCTTGCCCGTGGTATCCAGCCAAGGTAATAACTGTGTTTTAGCCACACTTCCACCTAGAAATCTCACTATTGTTACTTATGCTTTTGTTCACAGTTTTGTATTATTATTTTTTACCGCATTTTAAACTAAGTGTCTGAATTTCAGTGAAAATGAGACAGAGCCATTTGTAAAGCATAGTGAAGACTTTTATTTTTAAGAATAGAAAGAATGTGACTATATGCACTTCATTATTAGAATCCTCCCTTTCTTGAAGGCCCATGCACATTTGTTTGCTTAATCAGTGTTTTATGTTTTGTTCTTCATTTTATAAATGATTCTTCCTCTTGACTTCCCAATCTCAGGAGACAACAGTATTTCTCTTGAAAATACAGGGAGTGAATTGGTCCCATGTGTGTGTTTTCCAAGTGTTGGCTTTTCAAGACATTTTCATGAAAAGGTCTAGTATTGCTAAGTCATTTTTTCATATAAGGAGGTACATGTTTGGGTATTGAAATTAATTTCCCTTATCTTGCCATACAAATAGCCACCCCAGCTTCTTTGATTTATTACTTTGGATGGTTCAGCGGCACTGAAAACGGAGGACGGGAAGACATCACTTTTATGTGGCGTCATTAGTCACAGCATTAAAAGCATTGTCCTGAATGGGCTGTTTTGCACAAGCCCTGCCATGCCACAGGATCTCCCTGTTCTCTTCCCATGTGCTGGGGATGCTGGGCCCATCTAGGGCTCTGGGCCACATTTTTCATTTCCTAATTGGTTGCCCCCATCCAAAATTTCTTTGTTTTTCCTCTCTTAACATGATTTGAAAGAACTTTCTAAAATGCAAATATAGTCCCCGATTAAAACCCTCTGTATAAGGCAGTCTACAAATTGGGAGATAATATTTTTAAATCACATATCCAACAAAGGACTTCTATCCAGAATAAAAGCCCTAAAACTCTGTAGTAAGGGGAAAAACAAACAAACAATGTAAACAGCAAAAGACTTGAACAGACGTTTCACCAAAAATACATGGAAGGCAAATAAACACATGAAAAGTTGTTCAACATTAGGCATTAGGGAAAATGTAAATTAAAAACATTGTGACAAAAAAGCAAAAACAAACAAAAATACCCCCAATGAGATACTCTATTAAAATGGCTAATGTAAAAATACTGACAATACCAAATGCTGGTGAGGATATGGAGCGAATGACTCCCATGAATTTCTGGTGGGGATGCAAAATGATCCGTTCACTCTAGATAAACAGTAGATAGTGTATTAAAAAATTAAGCATACGCTTACCACAAGATTCAGCAATCCCTCTCTTGGATAGTTTTCCTAGAAAGACATACCTTCTTGCAAAAACCTATACACAAATGTTCATAGGAAGAGCTTTATTTATAGTAGCCCCAAACTGGAAACAATCCACACATCCTTCAGTGGGTGAATGGATAAACACATGCTGGTAATCCATATAATATATATTCTGTATAATGGGGTACTATTCAGCAATAATAAGGCAAACTATTAATAAACCCAACAACTTAAAACCATCTCAGAGACATTATGCTGAGAAAACAAAGCCAGTCTTAAAGGGTTATATGCTGTATAATTCCATTATAATGACATTCTTGAAAAGACAAAACATAGTGATGGGATCAGATTAGTGGTTGTCAGGGGTTAGGGGTGAAGAGCGGGTTTGACAATGGAGGGATAGCACAAGGGAGTTTTTGTGGTGATGGAGCTGTTTTGTACCCTGAATGTAGTGGTGGTTATATGAATCTACACATGGGTTAAAAGTCCGAACTGTGTACCCATTCCCCATCTCCTAACCCCAGAAAGTCAATTCTACCATATGGCACATATTAAAAAAAAAACTAAAGTCCAAACTTTTGCACACTGTCTACAAAGCGCATCTGACCTCTCCTGATACATCTCACTTGTTCTCAGCATTCTGGCCTCTGTCAGGGTCTGAACACTCTGTGGTCGCTTTGCTCAGAGCCTTCCCTGCCCACCCCTTGCTTTGTAGCTCTTACGGTTCAGGAGTTGAGGCACTGTTGCTCCTTTTAGGAAACTGCCTCTGAACATCCAACCCAAGACGTTTTCACACCCCTGTCACAGACTTAGTGCCCTGCCTGACTGCCTGCCTCCTTGTCTGTCTTGCAGGCCAGGTTGTAAGTTCTAAGAGAGCTGGTTTCACTGCTCATTCTTCAGCCCTGGTAGGAAGGCCATAAGCAGTTCACTAGATAAAGAGTGAGGGTAAGAAATCTTTGCCTTTCTCTCGATGCTCGTGTCTCTTACTCTCTTGTGGAAATTTCCTTCCATTCCCTTGCACTGTCAGTAAAGGAATCCTTTTTTTTTTCCCTCCGAATTTTGCACAAACTACTTGTTAAATAGGAATAAATTAAGGTTTTAAGACTTTTGTGCTTTCCCCCCCCTTTCAGTAAAAGTAAAATTATGTTTCAGGATAAGAATGTGGGGGAGGGGAGGCGATTGGTTTCTTGTGTTTTTTATCAGGGATTACATGGGTTTTATAGTATACTGTGAAAAAGGTATTAGTGGTAAAATCCTTATTATTATTATAAATATATTTTTACATATTTACTAAGCCCCATCTTACAAATTCCCTTGGGGAGAGAGTAGACTTTCTGCAAAAATATTCAGGGGAGCAGATGTGGCTCAAGTGGTTGAGCTCCCGCCTCCCACGCGGGAGGCCCTGGGTTTGGTTCCTGGTGCCTCCCGAAAAAAAACAAAAAAATGACAAGCAAAATAAACAAGAAAACCAACTCAGGGAGGCTGATGTGGCTCAGTGGTTGTGCGCTGGCTTCCCACATACGAGGTCCCAGGTTCAATCCCCAGCCTCCAGTACCTAAAAAAAAATTAAGCTCCTCTTCTGGAATAAGCACTAGTAAAAATATTTTTTTAAAGAAAAAAGCAGCCAACAATTACATGGCACTTAACAAGTGCCATACACTGTTTTTAAAAATCTCATTATGCCTTTTACCATACTTGTTCTTCACCTCAACCGTAGAAGGCAGAACTGTTACTTCCATTTTAAACCTGGGAAGATGGCAGTACAAAGTGGTTAGATAATTTGCTGAGGATCGTACTGGTCAGTAGTGGAGCTGGAATCTGAACCCAGGCAAATAACCCCCTTTTTCCCTCATTATCTTTTTCCTCCTCCTTTCTCCCTCCCTCCTGCCTTCCTTCCTTTCGAGTTCTCTTAACATGGGAAAAAGAGAAACTCTTCCATAAAATTTAGACACAAGCAGTATGATTTCATCTCTTTCTTCTTCTATTGCTGCATAACAAATTACCGCAAACATAGCAATTTAAAACATCACCCATTTATTAGCTCAGAGTTCCATAGGTAAGAAGTCTGGGCATGGTGTGGTTTGATTCTCTGCTCAGGGTACCACAAGGCTGAAATAAAAATTTAGCTGGGCTGAGTTCTCATCTGGAAGCTCTGGGGAAGAATCTCCTTCTAAGCTCATGCAGATGGTTTGGCAGAATTCAGTTCCTTGTGGTTGTAGGACTAAGGTCCTGTTTCCTTGTTGTCTGTCAGCCAGGGGCTGCTCACAGCTTCTAGAGGCTTGCCTACCTTTCTTGTCTCATGGTTTCCTCCATCTTGAAGCCAACAATGGCATAGAAATCTTTCTCTTGCCTCGCATCCTCCCTCTTTGATGTCTAAACCCCAACATAAAGGGCTTGTGTATTTCCACTTCCAACCTAGATAATCCTCCTATCTTAAGGTCAGCTCATTTGGAACCTTTGTTACCTCTGCAAAATCCTTTCACATCAACATTTAGATTGGTGTTTGGTTGAAAATCTAGGGAAAACGTATGCACACCTGAAGCCAGGCATTTGGGGGCAGCCTTGGAATTCTGCCTTCTACATTACATTACAGCATTGAACAAGGTAAAGGTAGAAACTGAGGCCAATTCTAAGGTATTTGTTTTTCAGGAGTAATTACATAAACTCTTTTATGTTTTTAGGGTTTTTCTCACCACATGACGCATTTTACATTTATTAGCTCATTGGTTAAAAGCATATTTGTATTGTTTTCTCCTTACTGTAATATGGTATCTCAATAGATTTTTCTGATATTGGGCCATCATTCTATTTGGAGACTAAGCCCTATTTGTTGGTGTATTTTTATTTAGAATTTTTGCACCTGTGTTCATAGATGAGATGGGTTTAGAATTTTTTTACTGCATTTTAGTCTACTTTTGGTATTAAGATTATACTATTCTCATAAAATGTGCTCTGAAATAATATTTATAAAGTTAGGATTATCTGTTATTTGGTAAAACTCACCTATAAAACTATCTTGGCCCGTTGCCTTTGTGAGACGGAGAAGGGAAATAAATTTCTATATTAAGAATTTTTTAATAAAGCATATTTGTAATCTGTATATATTTGTTTGCCTTAAGAGGATTGAAAAATAATGAAGTAAACATAGGATTAGTTGAACAGCACAATTGTCTATCACTTCTAGGAAATTCATCAGTTCCTTTGCATTGGTTTCACCTTGCAGTTTCTTCGTGACATCCATGCTCCATCACCACGTAGCTCCTCTCCCTGTTCTTTGGCTGTTTGAGCTGTCTCCATTTTTAGGTCTCATCTTAAATATTACCTCCTTATGTACGGATTCCTTGATGACCTTACCTAATGTAGGTTAAAAACAAACTAAATGAAGTTGTTCTTTTCTTAAGGCTCTCTGACACTTCCTGTGTAGCGGCTCTGTAATTCTTTCGGATTTGTTTGACAGCCTCTGTCTTATCTCTGCCTTTCACTAGACTGTAAGTGTCAGGAAGGAAGGAGCCAGGCCTGTCTTGTTCTCCGTCATTGTCAAGTGCCTAGACCACACTTGGTACAGAATAGGTACCCCAAAATCATATGCGTAATTGATGAGTATATAGAAGGTACACTTCTAGTGCCTGTAGAATGTTTAACTTCAATATTTGATTGAAAGGTTGCTAGAATAATGAAACCAAGTTAATAACAAAGTCACTGCTAAACCATTTATTGCTTGAAAATAATCATAATGCTCTTATGATGGGGGTGGGGGAGGGGATCTTACAACTGATAGAGCCAAAAAGGAGCAATGTTCACATTGGCCTTCAAAACATACAATGTCAGTGGATAGGAGATTGGATGCTGAGCCTCCAGGTGATGGACTGTCTCATGTTTAGATCCTGGTTTCCTGGTAAATTTTTAAAGCCCCAAGATGGATCCCTCTTTCCTCCTAGTCCTCCTTTGAGCCTCCTATCTCTGAGTTTCTTCTAAGCCTCACTGTCACCTCCAAACAGCCTTAGTAACTAAAGACCCACTTAGAAACTGTTAGACCTTGGGTAAGTTAGTTAACCGGACTAAGCCTCCCTTCTCCCCTCTGTAAAATGGGTGTGATAATTCCCACCTTAAAAGGTCATTGGAAAGATGGGAAGTGGATGCAAACGTCTCTCACACTCTAATTGATACGTGCTATTTTTATTATTATTAGATTATATCGTTTTAGCCTTGACTTTGTATATCTGGGGTGGAATTGCTCATCTTAGCAAGAAATGGTTTTTGGATGTTATTTTTTAAAAGTTACAGTAAATTTTAGGAAAATTGGAAATAATAGTTTGCTTAATTGATTTTTATCATCACATATTAAACAAAGAATACCAATTTTCAAATCGGTAAAATAAATACATTACACATACAACTATATTGAGTGTGGGTGGTGGGGAGCATGGGAATCCCTGTAGTTTCTGAGTAATATTTGGGTAATCTAGGCACCTTTATAAAATGTATATATATATATAATAACATTTATGTAAACAAATGCACATATATGCATATGTATTTATATATCATTTTACAAATAAAAAAAAAATAAAAAATAAAATAAAAAAATACAACTATATTGAGCACAGTTTATTATTTATGATTATGAAGGCACTTCAGAGGCTTGTGGAGCCTCTGAGTTTTTATTATGAACTCCAGTTAGCATTTTGTTATTGCTGTTTAGAAGTAGTATTAGTTAATATCGCGTTCAGGAAAGCAGAACTTACATTTTACATGTAAAAATAATAAGTTTCCGTAATCGCAGGTTGGCTCCCTCTGCCCCACCCCTCCCCTTGTACCAGGTGCCCCTGGCCCTGTGTTGAGGCCTCCCCTGCCCTGGCTTGTGCTGGGAAGTAAGAGAACCCAAAGCACAGCCTCCAAGGAGCAGAAAAACGTTGCTTCTTTCTGATAAAGTACTAAAAGTTGTTCCAAACCGGTCAAGCTGTTAGCACCTTTCAGAAGAGACCATTTTAAAGAGTAACAAGGGCAGAGTAAATCAGTTTACGTTTCCTTTTTTAAAAAATCATTGTAAAAGGATATATTCGATGAATTCCCAAGGCATGTCAAACACAAACAGCAAATGTGGTGAGGGTAGAATTGAGGCAACTCCTGTTGTATTTATTATTGGTATCATTTCCACCGATGAAGCTGCAT
>JAQZBX010077920.1:0-14197 GCA_029593785.1 Cabassous unicinctus
TTTTTTTTTTTTTTTACATTTTGCCTTTCATCACTGTAACATCTTAGTCTGTATGTACAGTTACATTTTCTTCTGTTTATGCCCCCAAGGTCTTACTTTTTACAATTTGTCTTCAAAGAAGTTTTAGGTCACAGAAAAGTCATGTACCGAATACAAGGGACTCCCATATACCCAACATCCTCCCAATTTTCCCCCTTCTCCTATTAATAACATTGTATATGTGGATGGTATGTTTGATAAAACTGATGTACAAATATTGAAATAGAACTAACTATGGTCAATGGTTTATATTATGGTTTACATTTTGAGCCATACATTTTTATAAATTTTGATGACTTTTAACATGGCCTGTATCCATCATAGCAAGACCATGTAGAAACTTCCATCACCCCCCAAATGCCCCCTGTTCCATCCACTCTACTCCTCCCTCCCCCTCCCTTTGGGACTCATGGCAACCATCAGGCTTCACTCCTTGAAGGAAAAAATTCAGTTACTTGCAACAACACTGAGGGCTTGACACACTGGTCTCTCATTCCCTGCTAGGCAACACCCATGCTCTCAAGAGACTCCCACCCATCTATATGAGAACATAGCAAGCTTCCCCAGGATGGGAGTCCACCACTTTCCCACGAGATTCCACCCACTGGTATAACACACTATGACAAGATGAACACTCACACACTCCCTAGAAGCCTGCACCCTAGGGTGCACCCTATCCCAAATACATCCCACATCCAACACCCTAAACCAGTAACCCTCACTTGCCATATTGCCAAAAAAGGATTCCCAACATTGTAGTTTCAACCACATACCCACCAATCCCCAGTGTTCTCTACCCTCAAAGGACTGAAAATCCAAAGGGCTGGAAATACGGGTGCCCCGGTAGTGCTCTTGGGCACTGATATCAGCGCCATTGCCCTCAGCAGCCCAGCCCTCCACTCGGGATCCCTCACCCCAGCCTTCTTCCCCACACAAACTCCAAATGGACTACTTCTAACTCCGAGTCCACTGCTATTCGGCACACATTTCTGGAGCAGCCTTAGTCCAGTTGCTCCAATAAGTCCTTCCAGACTGCAAGGGCCAAACACGTGGTTCCAATCCCCAGCACTCTTTAATGGCCACATGCCAGTTCCAGCCTCCAATGTGGACAGAGCTGCTTCTCCAGCACCACTTTCTTCAGACTCTCATAAATCCTTACGGTGTCTGGCACATAAGGACTCATTAACAGTTTATCCCCATGGGCTAGTTTACCTGAGTCATGAGAAGGAAATTGTGAAAACCTTTGTTATTTGGTTTGCGATTTTCATAGCGTGGATTGTCTGGATTTATATTAGCAATTTAAAAACTGTTTTTATATTGAAGGTTATCTGAAAATCTCTTCTGCATTAAATGAATTTAACTTTTTATATTTTTATTTTTAAAGAAGCTTTAGATTACATAAATGTTGCATCAAAAATATAGGGGATGAGGATTGTGGGAACATGGCCAATGGGTTAGGCAGATAGGGCACAGCTCCAGAAAGCAGGACACTCAGCCCTCCCAACTCTTGTCCCCTATAAAAATTCCCAGCACATGGCAGATCTGCAGTGGAAAGGAGACCAGAGGAGCAGCCAGATGGAGTGGAGGCCAAAGGCCTTGGACCTTGGCTCTGAGCCAGCAGGTGGCTTGGAAGGTGCACAGGAGAGAGAGCTTGTGATGGGCAGGCAAATGGGATCTGGGAGCTCAAGCTTGAGCCAGGCCCTGAAAGGAAGGCCCTGGCCCGGGGCCAGGGATCAGCTGAAGTAGCCCTGGGATGTACCGCTGCTGCCCCAGGTCTCGAGTCCTGTCCTCCTGTCTGATCCTGCTGGCCTGTGCAGGAGGGATGGGCTCCGGGGATATGATTGTGTTTCTGTTTCTGGAACTGTTCGTTTATTCTCCTTCTACTGCAGTGGGGCCCTGGAGTTGCTGAACGTGCCCAGTGGTTTCCTGAGAGCAGTGGTCATGAACATGCCCAAGGGGTCTGAGGCATGGTGGTAGGTCTTGTCCCCTGTGCAAGAAGACGGAGAGAGACAAGCAGCTGGTAGTAGCCTACAGCACCTGGTAATCCCTGGGAGTTTCCCATCCGAGTACTACCATGCTTGACCCTGATTAGCTTCTGAGATCCGGCAATTTCTGTTGTGGTCAGGGTATTATGGCCATAGATAACGGCTGCTGCAGCAGGGAGCCTCAAGAGTCTACCTGATCCTGTGCCATGCTGCAGAGACTGGCCCAGCTGTTGGGGTTTCTTGCCCCTAGAGCTTGGCTCAGGGTTATCTGTCCCTTCTTGGCATCACCAGTCTCCCGGGCACACTGGCTGCTGTGGTACGCCTCCTGCCTGGCTCGCACACATCCTGCGGAAGAGGGCAGCAGCCAGAAGGCAGGCAGTAAGTCATCATGCCTGGTAGTTCCCAGCTCCCAGCCCTGTAGACCAGAGGCCGAGGGCTTCCCAGGATCCCACGTACTCCGTCATGCAGGTTCCAGGAGGTGTGCTCTGCTTGGCTTCCAACAGCCCATAGAATCAGGCATGCTCAGGCAGTCTGCCTTCAGGATCTGGGCCCTGCCCCATGCCACCCAGTCTGGTTTAGTACCTAGAAGCCCCCCACCCCTACTGAACCACCAGGGACACCCCCTTTCCCAGCCAATGCCTGCCCCACACCCATCCCTGTGATGATCATTTTGTCCCAATGTGCAGTGGCACAGGTTCTGCCAATGGGGCAAATGGAGCTTGTCAGTCCTATGGGAGTACAGGTCTCAGAAACCCCTCCCTACACAGATGGGAGTCTGTGGCAACAAAACAGTGCTGTTGGTGTGTACCAGCCACGTGGGTTTCAGGCGTGGAATCTATTCAAGGTGGCCACTAAACAGCCTTTCCCCCCTCCATCAGCAGATTTTACCCTCTTATTGGGACTTGGTGCAGACTGAGAATTTAACCACTCCTGCGTCCTCTGTGACTCTAAGGTCAGGGTGGCCCACTGTCACGTGGGTATTCAATAAACCTACTAATAAAGTCGGTCAGTTTCAACAAAGCGCCATCATTAAATGGAAATGGTACATCCAAGAGCAAGCCTCAGCAGGACTGCAGGGGGTTAGCTGGCTCTATGAACAAAGTTACATTTTGCTGGAGGGTCCAAACACCTCACAGGGGGTGGTCCTGTGCCTCCCTTAGCTAAATGGGGCAGCCCAGCTGACAGTATGTCTTGGTTCAAAGATCAAATGGCTAAACTCATAGGTGATGGCATCCATTGGGCCACTATGATCATCTGTGCCAAGAATGGCCATCTTCTGAGAGTAGATGAGGGTTTTCTGTCCAATGGGTTGTACTCCATGTGGTGGCAATGACTGTGCAGGCCACAGTCAACCACCTTCTGCTACATATTCACAGATTCATGGGCTCTTGCAAGCTGCCTATCCACATTGCCTGGTGATGGCAAATCAATGATTGGATTATAAGATACCCCTCATGTGTGCACAAGAGCTATGGCAAAAGCTTGTGACCTTGGGAGATCAATTTGTCACCATTGCTGACACCCATTGCAAAGGCCATTTGAAGCAGAACACAGAAGGAATTTCCATGGTGATGAACAATGTACCAAGTTGCTATGACTGCCCACTGGATTCACCACAGAATAGGACACAGAAGCCCCACTCAGATTCAAGGATGACAAATCATGAGGACTTCCTCTAGAAGAGGCCAAGGCCAAAGACACAGCACAGTCATGAGACTCATGACAATGCCTTCAGACCGTACAATTTTAGCTGGTGTCTCGGACCTGCATGAGTGTGGCAACTTGACCATCTTAGATGGCTTACCTTTAGTCAAGAGGCCCAGTGGTGTCTCACCATTTTAGAAACATACTATAGATGTGGGACAGCAATTCACGTTCATCATATGCATGCCACGACCAGCATTGCAGTCCTGGAAAAACACCTAGACCATGTGATTTGATATACAAGACTCCAATCACATCAATGTGTCTCAGTTACACCACATGTGGCCCAGCAATGGGCATGCTCCCCTTGCATCATAATGGCCGTTCATGTTCCCTGTGGCCCCCAAGCAAATGGAGCAATAGAAACTGGAAAGGCTAACGCAGGTAAAAACTACACAAAAGCCATCAGGAAGAACAACTTACTGGGTGGAAGCCCTGTGTAATTAAAGATATTTGGCATGAACACTGATTCCAGTGGGAGAGAAACTTGACAATGCAACACCTGTTGGGAAATACTGAGCTCTGAGGGGGTGCAGGCCCAGGCAGTTGCCTGATTAGGCTACAGCTTTGTAAAGAAATCCCAACCTCATCGTACCCAACTGAGAACACAATCCCCGGGGCTGATTTGTGATCTGGGCCCCAGTGGTGTTCCTGCAAGTACCCCCAATTCCACCCTGAGTTGAGGAAGCTGCCTCTCTCCTTTGGGGACTCCATGGAAACATGGCCACAGCACTCGGTTCCTCTGGTGGCACATGTAACTTCTGACCTTTCAGCACATGTGGATATCACTGGCTCTATCAAATTGGTCCAGGATATGACTCCACCCCCCCACCCCCCACCCCCGATTGGATGATCAGGCCTGGAAGGTCTGGGGTAAATAACAGAGGTAATGGGTCTCTGCATAAATTGTGGCTTGAGGTCTCTGACAGACAGGCTGAGTGGCCATATCTTGGCAATCCTTACCTTAAGTTATTGGACAAGGACATCATGATCCCCAGGAGGTAAGGGAAGAGGTATTAAAGAATATTGTCTCTTTCTCTCCCCATGTTCTCTCACAGTGATGGACAACCCCCTCATCCAATGGCCCCAATGATACAGGCTTTTCATGGAGCCACCAACCTAAGGAAATCTCTTGGCTCGATCAGCATTTGGGCATCACTCCACATCATTCACAGTCAACATGGCGGACCACACTGGCCTACTGGATGCATGACCTAGTGCTCAAGGGAACCACTCTATAGACAAGAATAGATTCCACTGGCCATGGGAGATTACTTTTTATTTTCAAGAAATATATCTATATTTTGATCCAACACACAGGCTCCTTCTACTAACACCATGTTATGCAGTACCAAATAAGTTTTGGAAATAATAGTTTAAATAAATGCATATTTTCAAAAACTGCAGGACACTTACTATATTAGTGTGTATTGCAAATACTCAAAATAGAGAATCTAACATGTGGGTTAACTCTATTTTTTCAAAATCATTTTTTTTAAGTGGACCATATCTCAGGATTCATTTCAGCAGGATACATTTCAGATAGTTCTGTGATATTATGTTAGATATAAATATCCCCTACAGAAGAACAAGTACACTCAAACTATGGCTTCAAGATAATTGTATTTGTCATAATTCAGTACAATGGAAACTAGAACAATAAAGACAAAACCAAAAAGTAAGCTACAAAATTAGGTACTTTGGCTGAAATTAACTTATCAAAGTTGCTTAATAAATATGGAATCAGAGAAAACTGAATTATTTGGTTTGGGCAAAAGCCAACACCCTCTATTTTTTATAAAATTTTTTTTTTTAAAGAAGTTTTAGATTACATAAATGTTACATCAAAAAGTAAGGAATTCCCATACACCCCACCCCTTCCCCCACCACACTTTACCCCATTAACATCTTTCATTACTGTGGTACATTTGTTACAACAGATGAACACATATTGAATCACTACTACTATGGTCTATAGTTTACATTACAGTTCACACTTTGCACCATTCAATTTATTAGTTTTGACAAAATGTATAATGGCCTGTATACATCCTTGCAATGTGATGCAGGACAATTCCAAAGTCCCTCCAAAAATGCCCCATTTTACACCTATTCTCCCTTCTCCTTAACCTCAGAACTTATGGTGGCCACTGCCTTTATGTCAATGGTAAGAGTTCTTCCATTGCTAGAAAGAGAATAAGTCTACTTTAGTTCATTGTTGTATTCCCCCACTATGTTTGTTCATTCCTCAATCTTGAGGATTTGGGGATGGTGATGCTCACTGTTTCTGACTGACAGGGTTTAAATCCCATGGGGCAGATGGATGGAACTGTCTTGTGTGCCTGTCTGATTTTGGGGATAGGAGTTTTCTATCATCCTTCTGTTAGCTATCCTGGGCGAGTCCAATGAACTGGAGAGAAAGTGTTACAACTCTGCCAGCATATTTTATATCCTAGTAGCCTCCTGGCACCTCTGTATTTGGTCACATGGAAAGCAGAGCTATGGATTTTTAGACCACACATTTCCCAGACAAAGCCCACCAATGCTCTTACAAAAGGCCACTTCTAGTACACTATCGGAACTTGGTCCAAATGGAAAGGATTACCAAGAGCTCTCAGGTCCTCCTGAGGCTAGAAAACCCCATCATATCCTGGAAAAGCCAAATTTGCATGAGGAGGTGACAGAGGTTACCATCAACAGTGATGCTGATGCAAAACCAGACAAAGTCCCTTCCCTCCCTGACTTGGCTTCCTGTGGAAACCAGATGTTCAGGGCTTGTTCACTGATGCATTAGCCAACCTTAACTATCTGGCATTATATCTGTATATAAGAGAGATGATGAAAGAAGACATTCTCTAGGTTTCTATTTAGGGTAAGCATTTAGTATTTCAATATTACATAAAATATGAGGTGTAGTGGTGAGAAAAGTACCTCTAGTAGCAAGGGGCAATGAGAACTATATGAACCTTATATTATAGCTTAGCTCAGTGAACTACTGATAAAGATATCTCCCCACTGATAAGGATTCTAGTCAGAGTATTGTTTCCACTAATATCAGGAACAAAGCAAACTTTTCTGTTTGTTCCCTTAAAATATGTACTCAGTGACCCATTAGAGGCAACCACAGACCCGTATTGATTAACCCTAGAAGACTTCACAAATTCTCCTATCCCAAAATCTATAACATTTCCACAACTGGTATCTATAATTCAGCCCTCAGATACCCAATTATTTGTCCAAAATCCTCAAGCACTACCCCTCACAGAAATACAACTTTTCTACAGATACGATATTCGTATGCATTCTCTCCAGTATGAATTTCCTTTAACTGAAATAGTATGGAGGACTACAGTAACTTCCCATTGATTATATAGTGTTTATTCAGTGTGTGAGTTCTCTAGTGTCTCTAAAGGTTAAATATATAGCTGAAGTCTCTTCCATTTCCAAAACCTTTGTAGTGTGAATTCTCTCATCTCATCTAAGGTCAGAATATTGACTGATGGCCCTCTCACACTGATGACATTTATAGCAATTCTCTCCAGTTTGAGTAATCTCATGTTGTCTAAGATTAGAATAATTAAAGTTTTCCCATACAGATGATATTCCTTATGGTTTCTTTCCAGTGTGCATTCTCTCATGTTGCCTAAGGGTAGAACTACGAGTGAAAGCTTTTCCACATAGATGACATTCATGGGGTTTCTCTCCTGTGTGACTTCTCTCATGTTCTCTAAGACGAGAATATCGACTGTAGGCCTTTCCACACTGATGACATTCATGGGGTTTCTCTCCAGTGTGAGTTCTCTCATGTTGTCTAAGATGAGAATTTCGACTGAAAGCCTTCCCACATAGATGACATTCATGAGGTTTCTCTCCAGTGTGAGTTCTCTTATGATTTTTAAGATTAGAACTTAGACTGAAAGCTTTACCACATAGATGGCATTCATGGGGTTTCTCTCCAGTGTGAGTTCTCTCATGTTGTTTAAGGGAAGAGCAATAAAAGAAGGTTTTCCCACAATGATGGCATTTAAAGTGTTTCTCTCCAGTATGAATTCTCTCATGTCGTTTAAGAATAGAAATTTGACTGAAAGCTTTCCCACACTGATGACATTCATAGGGTTTCTCTCCAGTGTGAGTTCTCTCATGTCGTCTCACATGAGAATACTGACTGAAAGCTTTCCCACACTGATTACATTCATGTGTTTTCTCTCCAGTGTGAGTTCTCTTATGCTTTTGAAGATTAGAACTTTGACTGAAAGCTTTCCCACACAGATGACATTCATAGGGTTTCTCTCCAGTGTGAGTTCGCTCATGTTCTCTCAGACGAGAATACTGAATGAAGGCCTTCCCACACTGATGACATTCATGGGGTTTCTCTCCAGTGTGAGTTCTCTCATGTTGTCTAAGATGAGAACTTCTATTGAAAGCTTTCCCACATAGATGACATTCACGGGGTTTCTCTCCAATGTGAATTCCATTGTACTGTCTGATGCGAGAGCGTTTCATTAAGGCTTTAGCACTTTGGTAGCATTCATATGATTTACTTCTAGTGTGAATATGCTCATGTTGATTAAGAGATGTATGGTCACTGAGAACTTTTCCAAGTGATTTGCTGACATATGGTTTTTTTGTCAGATGAATTGATGTATGTTGAGCCACTGTGCATTTGTGAGTAGAATCATCTTGCAGATAATTACATTTAAAGGAATTCTTGTGAGTGCAGGATTTCTGCTGCAGGGAAATAGATGCGAGAATCTAAAATATTTGTCCATATTCATGAAATTCCTCATTTCCCTACATATGAATTCTAGACTAATCCTCCAGTGATAATCTCCCATTAAGATCTTTCACAAGTTAGTTTCATATACACATTATTCTCCTCCCTGCACAGATTTTCTCTATTATAGCAATTCAATTGCAGAGCTATCTGATCAATTTTGAACTTCATGATGTTTCAAAGACCATACATGTGAACCATATTTAAGCAATAATCTTTTTAAATGAACTTGGTGAGGGTCTGGAGTTCAGATTAATTTTTCTCTAAATTCAAATTATCACAGATATTTATTGGATTAGCATTTAATCCCAACATGCATTACAGTTAGGTGAATGAACTGAATTCCTAATTTATTCATCCCCAGGCATTTATTGGGAAAACTAGCATTCTAACAATGAAGCTTACCAATGACATGATGGTTGAAGTGCCTTTCCTAAAGACAGCTTGGGTGAATATCATTTCTTGTTTTTTAATGGCACTTTTTCTGCCTGTAATAATTGGAAACAATCACAATAAATTCTTACAGTAGCATTATGCAAGTGAAAATGTTGGAGAGTTCCAAGTATCTCTCACTATGTTGCAAACATTCACATTTAGCAGGGAAACAATATCAAATGAATGAATATTCTAGGCAGAAGAAAACATTATAGGACATTACATTCAGGAAAGATTTTCAGGATTGAAATATGAGAAATATGCAAAGAATTTGGGAAGTCAAAAGGTAAATAGAAGGAAAATCTTCCAAGGGTAGGACCACAACATGAAAAAGATTTTCAGGATTGAAATATGAGAAAAATAAAAAAAAGTTGGCACGTCAGAGAGGTAAAAAATGGGGAAAAGCTTACAAGAGTGGGATCATAACAAAGAGCATTATCTAATTCCAATAGCTGATGAATATCCCTTTCTTAAAGTCAAAGACTCTTGACTCAAGCTTGGGAAGTGTATGGAATAATGATCACATATAATGAAAATTTACCCTATATCTCAACTATATATTTCAGAAATCATAACTCACTTAAGGAAACCTGAAGTTGATCTTTTCAAGCACATTTGCATTATCTGAAAATGCCTCTCCTACAGCTGCACAAATTCTTAGCACTCACTGGGACTCTGGTTTTGTGGAAATCCTATTACTTCTCTCCACACCACTTCTCCTTGTTCCAACTGATAAAGCACATCTGATTTGCAGAGCTGATATCCTGTTTGTAGGGAAAATGTTTCTTGATTTTGAGATGTGTTAATAACAGTGTACTACCATGAACTCCATGTAAGGCTAGCAAAGAATAAGTTAAGCAATGAAAGGCAATGTCAGACTAGCAAAGAATAAATTAAACATTGAAGGTCAGCAATGCAACAGTTCCTTCAACAAAGAACATTGAAAATATTTCAACAGGAAAGATGTAACACTTGAACTTGTGCCCATTTCAGTGGGACCCACTGGTATTTGCTGCCCAGGCCAAGTTCACAGAGAGTCTGCAGAATCCTCTATATTCTAAATTGGGAAAAATTGTTTCCATCGTGTTTGATTATTATGTTCAAATATAATCCAATAAACATAATTTTGAAGAATGATCTCAATTCTGTGTGGAAAAAGTACATATGTGATGTTTTCACTTGTGTTCTGAAGTTTCAGCATATCCCTTGGAGTATACTTATTTCAAAATAGTCACACATTTATCCAAACAAAAATTATTCATTGAGTTGTCAAGACTGCCCTGAGTGTTAGAAAATGAGATTCAAGAAAGACATTTTGTGTTCAAGAAGTTTAAATTCTATTGGGGTGAAATACATGTAAGTAAAAAGTAAGGAAACAAATTGGAGAAGCTGATTTAGATACTTGAATAAAAAATGAAAGATGATTTATTATATATACATAAGTAGATATGAGTGTGAGAGAGATAGTAGAGATAGAAGTAGATGATAGATAAATTCTGACAGACTCACCAACTGAGACAAGATGATTGACAATCTCCAGCATAACTTCTCTGAAAAGCTTTCTTTGGGATGTGTCTAGCAGGGCCCACTCTTCCTGAGTGAAGTCTATGGCCACATCTTTGAAGGTCACTAACTCCTAAAAGATCACAGAAATTTTGGTTCACACAGGGAAAACTTTACCAATGTCCTGTGTATGAAGCTCAAAATGACAGCACTGAGGAAGTAGAAATCGTGTACATTAAGCTCAAAATGTGTTTGGAGTTCCAGCCAGATCACTCTCAATGCTGAATTGCCACCTGCCTTAAAGATACATTCACAGACACATACCAACTCTGAATACACAAAATGGAATTGTACAGGAATATCACATGACATGTAGTGTGACATATACCTGGAAATTTCCCATACATTTTTAATTATGACATCCTGATGCTGATTATAAAACTTGCATTCCAGCATCATAACTAAACACTCATTTCAACCAATTCCAAGTAAGTCCACAGACTCATCATAAGCAAGCTAAATTCATGATATGTCAGTTTTACACAAAGTATATGGTTAGGTTATTCCCTATATAGATGGCCACATATTCCTTTCATTTATAAAATCATTTAACAATGTTATGTATTTTCACAAATCCAATCACCTAAAGTGTGAATTGTTTTCTAGCTATAGTCAATTCACAGATCTAGTATTCATTAAAATGACAGGGAACATTGAGGACATATTCAGAATTCTGCAGAACTGAAAGGTTTCATACAGAACACAGGATCAGTAAGTGCTGCCTCCATCAACTCTACTTAACTAGGTGTCCATTATCATGTGGAAGTACATATGGTTCCAGATCTCATGCCTGGGACCCCTGAGACTGTTGTACTGAAAGGTAGCCCTAGACTATTCCTGTGGTAGGATACTCCCATTCTCAACTGCTTTGGGGCCTATAAACACCAGTTTTCATTGCCTCTTATATCTTCATCTCATCTATCTGTTAAAGAGTAAAAGAAGCCCCTTCATTGATCCTGGTCTCTCCAAATCTTCAGAAAGTTTCACAGGAACGTCAATTTTTTTCTACCTATTATACACCTCCTGACACCACATCTACAATTAAGCAAAACTATTCCCTACATTTGTATCCATTTATGAAATTTGAGTAGAGCTGATTTACAAACATTGAAGATGGGCAGTTGTGTTCAACTGTAAGGAAAATTTTAGTGTTTTTTTTTTAAATATTTCAAAATATGAATATATATTCCAACAAAATATTAAGAAAACAAAAAGTGGGGAAAATAAATAAATGATTTTTCATTTCCTTTTATTTAGTACCCTTCTCCTGTGCTTCTGGCAACAATGCAGAACCCTACACACCAGCACCTGTTAACAGTGGACTGATTGAATGCACCTGCTAAAACCTTAGCCTCCCTACTGACTTTAGACTTCTATTCTTACTCATCTTTATGACCTCTATTCACTGCATGCTTAAGCCAATTTCAGGCACTAACATGATCCACGAGTGCATTATTTCTCCAATGATGCCATGGGTTCATAAGAAAAATAAACATCTCTCATGACTTCAGAGAATACACAGACTTAATGGAGACCAGGACAAACTACTGTAATGTTTGAAAGGAGTTTACTTATTGATGAGCCCTTAATTTACCATACCTATTGTAGAGTTTTGGAGGAATTTAAGTGAAGCTGAGATCGTTGAATACATCTTGAATACAATTGGAATATCCATGCCAATAGGAGAGACATGACCATCTGATGGCAACAGAAGTACAATTTCAGTTAAAGAAGAATTCCTTACTCACCTGTGGTTGCATTGTCAATTGACCAGCTGACAACTGTCTTACACTCAATTTTCACTCACAACCAGACAAGTATGATGTGAGCAAAGCTAAGAATGGAGAAAGAAGCCTTAAGACTCAAATCTTGACCAAAATTTCCAGACCCACCTGTCAGGAATCCCAAACCCTTCACTTATCAGTAAACCCGAGCCCAATCAACAGGAACCTGAAGTGTGATCCAAGAGAAATAGTGGTAGGACTTTCCTGCCCCAGGATCAAGGGGTCAGAGGTCTTGGTTTCTCCGGCTGATAAAGAAGATCTCAATACCATCACTGTACCGATAAGAACTTGAAAATCACTGAATTGTATTTACTAATTAGCCCATGATGTTGACAGACTTTCAATTCCATCCCTTATTCTAAAACACAGGATTCCCTGACCCATATCACATCTGGAATTAGGTCTTGACTACTAGATAAAACAGTCTGGAATGACTCATATATAATTATTCTTGGTTTATGTACTAGCATTGGTTCTCCAACATCCATTCCGTCTTCTGGACCCTCACTCCATTCCTACTCTACCCTGAAGCTGACCTTCTGGAAACACTCCAAATAACCTTGGTTCTTCCATATGTGATGTCTAACAAAGTAACTCCCTCAACACTGAGTTCTAGATCTCAACCCAACGAGTTTGGATATGAACCAAGAAACTTAAGAATATATTTTATAGGGTTCATCAATTCAAGGTCTTGAACAATTGGGAGGGATCAATGTCACCCATCATGCAAACTTAGTCATAAAAATACCCTGCATCAAAAATAGAAGATATTAATTTGTCATAAGGTCATTGTCACATCTCACAATCCTTATAGGACTAGGAGGCTTGAGGCTCAGAAGATACAGAATGAAGGGATTTGGGAGAAAATCTACTTGAACCATCTGATATTTTAGTGAAATCTTGTCCTATATTAATCATCAGCTCCACCATCCCTACATTACATTATTTATGTAAGGTAAAGGATGTATATACTATATATTTTCCTCTAAAATATCATTAATAATTACATGCATTTCCTGGACAAATAACGAGAAGAGGTTATAAACAGAGTTAGGATTAACTTAGCCATTTACATCTAAAGTCCAGGAAAAATGGTTGTAATAAATATGTTTGGAGTATGAAATATTTTAAAAATATAATCCTCACAATAATCCTACTGAAAAATGGACAACCTACCCATTTAATAAATGTCATAAAGAGAGGTTCAGAAGTATTTAGTAATATGAGAAAATTAAATGGCTAGAAAAAGACACAGCTAGAGTTTGAATTTTTTCTTTATGTCTCCCAATCATAAATTCCTTAAGATTACATGCCACACCCAGGTTCTACCTAGAATGTCACTTATTTCAATAATCAGAGTCCTCAACTTGTCAAAACTTCCCTTTCTAATAGTCTGTACACAGAATTATACACCATGTGCAGGTTCTCCTGTCCCAAGAAACCTCCAATGCAGTGAACCCACTTCCCAAACATCAGCATCCACCTCATCTAATGTTTCTTGCCCAGTGTAATCAGTGCATACTCATTTATGCATATATTTCCTGTGGCAGTTTGGCACTGTTTTTGAATTCCAAAAATAGATGTTGGATTGAATTTGTAAACTGGTCTGCACCTGGGTATGATTAAATTATGATTAGGGCTTTGATTGGGCCATGTCAGTAGGATGTTGAGTCCCCACCCCCTTGGTGGGCATGGACTCACAGATAAAACTACATGACAGAGCAGAGAGAGTTAGAGTTTTGATGCAGAGTTTTGAGCTGGAGTCTGAGAAGTGAACACACAGGAGAAGAACACAGAGGAATATAGATGGTTCCTTAGACATGGCAGACATGGCAGACATGGGAGAGAGAGAGAGAGAGAGAGAGAGAGAGAGAGAGAGAGAGAGAGAGAGAGAGAGAGAGAGAGAGAGAGAG
>JAQZBX010077921.1:0-14201 GCA_029593785.1 Cabassous unicinctus
ACTGTGTAGGCAGTTAGTTGCCCATACCCAACATCTCCCAGTAAGTCCCAACTTGGGAAAATGCATTCCCATAAGTGTAATACAAGAATTTGTGAATATAGGTATGCAAATCCATTTGTGTGCTCATAGCTTCAGTGAGGGCAGAGTAAAGAGAGTAAGGAGTACAGTAGTTTGATCTTTCACAAAGGAAGTTCTTTGAGAGCACATCCTGTGGTGAATCTACAAATTACCTACAGAACATCACACAGCATCCTGTGGGTACACTGAATAGGGAGGCAGCCACTACAAGGAAAAGATCACTGCACTCTGAATCAAAAGAAATGGGTTGGAGTCCTGATTCTACCACTTGGGCAGCAAGTTACATAAACTCTTTGAGCCTAACTCCTTATTCTCTAAAATGGTTTTTAAAAAAAAAAAAAAAGGCACCTTGTCCATCTAACAGGGTTATGGTAAAGAACAAATGAAATAGTAACTAGATAGACCTAGGGATTCCCTAATATTTTTCACTTCAACTCATTCTTACCTAGTTAAGAAGAATTCCAAATAGTCAAGCAGTTATTCACAAATTATCCCTATTCATTCAATAAATATTATTATATTCATGGCTTTTTTCAGCAAATGATTATACAATCTCCAAAGTCTGCATTTCAAGCATTTCACTCACTGACTGTCACTTCTTTTCCTTACAGCTCACCCACCAAATATTCTCAAGAGAGGAAGGATTTTTAATTTCCTTAAAATCTCACCAGCAACTAGTAGCAAGTTGGGATGGTGGAAAGCAGACTTGCTTAATGAGATGGAATGTAGGCAGTGAAGAAGAGAATTAGTGACCCAGAGGCAGCTTTGGTGCAGTAGAAAATCTGGACATTGGAGTCAGAAAAAACATTATTTAAACCTCAAACCCTTAATTCCCTATAATTGTAACCTTAGATATGTTGTAAAAATGAAATTCACTAAAATGTTCTCTTTAAATTGTTATGAACCTTTTTTCTCTTTATTTTCTCAATTTAGATAGAAGAGGTCTTTGTCATAAGCAATATAGCGGAAAACAGTTATAGGTTATTGCAAATATAGGTTGCATACCTGCACTGAGAAAATGAGTAGCATCTTTGTATCACTTACTTAAATCCTCTTTGTTTGGAAAAATTTCTTAGCTGTTCTTTCTTTTAAGAGATAATGGAGAACCTTGTTCACAAAATGGTAAATGTGAAATATTACTTGATTTCACAATGGGCTCACAATCTTGACACTAGAGAATGTAATGAATAATCACAACAGCCTCTTTTCCTTACTGGACACTAGCTTGGTAGTTCCTAAACAGCTCAGCTGCAGGCCAGACTCCTCTGCTCCTCAATCACCAAATGAAGAGTGCCAGCTTTGGAGCTGAGTATCACTCTGTTTTAGTTTTCCAAAGGGTTGCCGAGGCAAAGTACCAGAAATGGGTTGGCTTTTATAAAGGGGATTTATTTGGGGTAAAATCTTACAGTTCCAAGGCCATGAAAACTCCAAATCAAAGCACCATAAGAGATACTTTCTCACCAAAGTCAGCTGCCGTGTGGGGAAGCAAAATGGCGGTTGATCTCTGCTGAGGTTCCAGCCTTCCCCTCCAGGCTCACCATTTCTCAGATCCCAGCTCCTGAAGCTCAGCTGTGAACAACC
The DNA here is from genome assembly GCA_029593785.1 of Cabassous unicinctus. Lineage (NCBI taxonomy): Eukaryota > Metazoa > Chordata > Mammalia > Cingulata > Chlamyphoridae > Cabassous > Cabassous unicinctus. The sequence goes on from JAQZBX010077921.1 coordinate 1,660, forward strand.
AGTCATATACAGGCATATCCTCTTGAGCTGCTCCATGAGCCCAGGCTCTTGGGGGCTTCATGCTTTAGCAATCCTTTAGCACTCTCTCACATAGCCAGACCAAACATGGCACAGCTTCCTTTTCCTGTGTCTTTGTCTCCATTTTTATCAGACCTAGCAAGAGGGCAGAGACTTAACATGAACTGTCCCCCACTGACATAGTCCAATCAAAAACCCAAAAGTGATCTTATCAAGTAATCTAATCAAAGGCCCCAGAACTGAATTTAATGCAATCAAAGTATATTACACCCACAGAAATAAGTTAGTTTAAAAATATAATCTTTCTCTTTGGGGGATTCATAAAATAATTTCAAACTGCCACACCCTCCCACCAATGAAAACTCCAATAGTCCAGTGGAGGACTAGGAGAAGTCCAGGTGATTTCTGCATAGAGATTGAGCTTTGCACTTGACATGGAATAATATGCAATGGATATTTTAAATTAAGGTCACTTCCATAGACGAGAGTAACCTCATTTTTATTTTAATATCTTATAGTAGAAATATGTGTGAGCATTGAAATGCAAGTGCCCATACACATGCCATACATCAAAATATTATTTGTGGATACCCATAGGTTTGGGGCTTTTTAAAATACATTATTTCTTTCAGTAATTTCCAAATAGTCTAAATTATCATATATTAAATTTATAACAAAGAAATAAAAAACACTAAACTGGTGGACAAATATACCTTAGAATTGCATTGCTTTTGATTTAATAAATGATGCTGGGAATCATCTGCCAGTACATAAATAAATACTTGAATTACCATTTAATTAAACAAAATGTCTTCACTCTTCCTTCTGTGCACTGAATGTACTGGCTCATTCAGGACTTATTAGAGACACCCTTCTTCACAGTGGCTAGGCCAGAGCATCACCACATGTTTCCTTGTTATCTTTCTTTAGTGTGGTACATTTGTTACAATTGATGAACGCATATTGAAGCATTGCTTCTACCCATGGAATAAAATTTATATTATAGTTTACACATCTCTTCAGTATCCTTGAATTTTAGGCCATGTCACCAAGATACAGCATCCACAAAAACCTTTTATATTATGCACATTTTTATTCACAAAGACAAATCAGGTATGGATAAGCCTTACATCAATTCGCATACCCATTTCACAATGACTGAGTCAGGCTTGGCTTTTGTAGCATTGTTTTTAAAACATGGCCTTTAGAACCAGATACATATCTGGATTCAAGTTCCAGTTTCACTGCTTACTGTTGTGTGATCTTATGGAATTTAGTTCATTTATTTGAGAACTATTTATTGATTGATTTTTATGAGCCAGGACTGTGCTAGATGCAGAGGAGGTAACTATGGGCATAAAAGGAATGGTCGCTGCTATCATGGAGCTTAATTCAGTGGGGAGCTAGGCATTAAACACCTAATCGCAGAAAGAAAACAAATGTAACAACAGCAACAAACAGTGCATCTAACCTTCACAGGTTTTTATACACTTCTGGTGGCTGGAAAGACTTGTGTACTGTAAGGTATAATGGGTGGAGGTTGGTAGGAAGAAGCTGGACCAGAGAAAATTACTCCACATTTTGAATGGGAGAAATAAGTATGTTTGCCCCAGGAATCTGGGGATGGGGTAGGGGTCTCCAGGAAGAAGGAAGCACACCTAGTATTGGCAGGGTCCTCCTCGTTTATGGAGTCAAAGTGCAGAAGGCATTAAGTTTTGGGCATGGACAATCAGATGATTCAGGGAAAATAATTTGGAATAGCAATTTTAGAAGAAAATTTTATGGCACTCTGCTAGATTGTTCTTCTTTTGGCCTCCAAATCTTAAGAAATGCTTCCAAAATATTTTTATAAGATGTTGAGTGATTTTGGATTTATGGTGAAAAATTATGACAGATTCAGCCTGCCTACTAATCAGCAAGTTCCTGTGAGACAAATCTATACATGTAGATGAGAGGGACCACGGATATGATATAGATACAGATAATGATATAGATGATACAGAGATAAATATAGAACACTGTTATGATAGAGTAGAACAAAAGAACCTAGATTAGATGGGATAGTTGGGGAAATTTTGAGAAACAAAATTTTAACAAAGACTTAAAGAAGGAGTAGGAGTAGCCAGGCAAATTCTGGGGTTGGAGGTGGGATGTGTTTCAGGCAGCCTGGGTATAAACAGTACTGGTGAAGGAGAGATAAGTAAAGCACATTCCAGAAAGAAAATGTGGAGTGAGCAAGGAGAGGGTGGTAAAAGATGAGACTGGAGAAGTAGGTGGTGTCAGGAAGGCAGTGTCAGAATAGGCAAGGCGAACGGGATTTTACACCGAGGAGCAATATGACTCAATATGCATTTTTAAAAGGTAATTCTGGCTACTATGTGGGAATGAATTGGATGGAAGCCAGAATTGGAAAGAGAACAGTTATTGCAGGAGGCGTTATATATGAGGGATAATAGTGACTTTAATTAGCATGTTGACCTTAAATATGGAGCTAAGCGGACTGCTTGAGATGTATCCTGGAAGCAGAATTAACAGGACTGTTGATAACATGAGTATGAGGTGGAGGGATGGCAACTTACCACTAAATGGGGGATAAAAAATGATCCACTGCACGGGCTCATGGTGAGAATTAAATATGATAATGCATATAAGGTACATATCAAAGCATACAATGTGTGTAAGCTGAAATTATTACAAACATAAATGCAATAAAAAGAAACTTTTAAATTAATTGTAGCCATTCTAAATTGCCCCAAAATGTGAGTATGTTTATATCGGGTTGGAATTGAAGAAAATTGAGAAATGATAATTGACTAAGGCTGAGTCAGCAAAACCTTCCCCTAGATGTACACAAGTCCTTGAAGGAACTCTCAGTTTTCCCTTGTTTGGGATGACTGCTTCATAACTCCACAGTATCCTGAAAATAACCTCAAGCAGGAGGAGAGTTGCCTAGACTTCTGAACACCCCATGGGGAATAAAAAACATAGCAGAGGATGGAAAGCTTTCATCCCCTCCACAGAAGCAATCCAAAGCATCCACTAAGTGGGCATATTTCCTTATGATTCAACCAAATAAACTCGATTGAAGGAATTTTGGTAACTTCTTGCCTTTATATCTTGAGAACGTAAATCCAAGAAAGAGAAACGTGGTTTTCTCACCTGTGGTATACTTGACCTTTTGTAAAGGTGTCATTTTTCTCAACAAGACTACAGGAATGACAGGAGAGATGGAAGGTCAGAGAAGCCAATGAGTGCTATTTACATCTTGAGAAAAGAAAACTGCAAACTGCAAAAGTGTTATACAAGAGATAGAAAAACAATAGAACTTCTTTCCAAAACAATAGAACTTCATCTCATCACTGGAGACCTCTGGTGTTTCCTCAAGCAAAACAAACATTGAGGGATAATTTTTTGTTTCCCTGAGGTTCTTACAGGTGTCTTTCTAGTTGTCAACATTGTTGTTTTTAAGATTTCTGTAATGAGCAAAGAAGGAAGCATTAGGTACTTCAGAAGAGCCCACTCTTGGGTCACAATAGTCAGATACAATTTCTCAAGGCCTCTGGCAGGCAGAACTGCAAATATATCATTAACACTGACCACAAAGGACTCAGCAGGAAGATCTATTTATCTCTGGTGTAGTTAAATATCAAAATATTATCTCAACAACTTTTCAGCCTACTTACGGTTTTCCCTAACCGGCAAGGATGTCTTATTGTCATGACAGCTTTTAATGCAGGTTTGCTAATGATTTTTTATAGAACGTCTTTGTGCTAGTGGGTTTTCTACTTCCTAGCAAAATTATCCCCTTCCTATCTACAACTTACGAGGTTTAGCTCTTTAATACCTTTAGTGCCATTAGCTGTCAGTCACTCCAAGAGTGCAAGAGTGCTAGAAAAATCTGCCATCCCTTACGTGTTATCCTAGTGCCCCTATGGAGCCGCAGGGAGCATTGGACCCTTATGTCATCTTTGGAGTTAGAAAAGGGGGCTGAAAGCTTTGCTGAGGAGGGAAAATTGACCCTCCCATTGGGGTAATAACTGCCTCCAAAGCACTAAGCTTTGTTTGTACACACAAGTAAATTTCCCCCAATCACAATATATTGTAAGCATCTGCCCCATCTGGATCAAATTTCCTAAAGAAATTTCTTGTTCATTTCTAAATGGTTTGTGCCTGGCACAGAGTGTGCTTTAAAAAATATGTATTGGATTGAAATGAATCAGTTTAAAGCAGGAAAGCTATGCACATTTGACTTTCTCATTTTCCCCAGTTCAATAAGATGGCTGCTAACCTAGTTGTTATTTTCAGGTGCTCCCAGCTGAGACTGGCAAAAAGTCAGGTAGGTGTGATGAGAACTGATAGTGTATTTCTCCTGTTTCCAGGCTTCTGGGTCTTTGCCACAGGAGAGAGTGGCAGTGAGCCAGAAACAGAAGCCAGAACTGTGCAAGCAGGGTGAGTCCTTGCCTTATACTAAAGAGTCTCATAATTATAACTTACTCTAAGCTCAAATGCTAGTACTAAAGAAATGGATTAGATGCATTCACAATTCTGGAATCTTCTAACATCATCATCATAGGTTCAGAAGTCAAGCAGAAATGAGAGAAAAGTTAAAATACCTGGAGTTTCTGTTATTGCATTTTAAAATGTGCCTCCAGGAAACCTTTTCATTTTACTTTTTCAAATCAAATCTATAGACATTTTTAAAAATAGAATTATACCTAATATGAGTCATGAATTTCTTTTTTGAGCCCAAGTTTGCAACATCTGCAGTAACAGTGAAAAGTCGAAAGACTACAGGGGGGAGAAGGGAGTGTCTTTCCTATAGAAAAGAAGCCATGTAGCAAGAGCCAGACTAAAGAGCAGAGCCCAGGCCATTCTTAGGGCAGGGAGTGGCTCTCATGGAGGCAGCAAGGTGAATGCATAAGATCCCTGAGACTCTTCCGAAGAAAAGAAGAGATGTGGTTGCTGAGATCCTGAGCTGAGAATGGAGGGTTTTGTTGTAGCAGTGGTTGTTTATTATTATTATTATTGAAATAATGAAAATGCTTTAAAAATGATTAAAGTGATGAACACACAACTATGTGATTATACCAAATACCATTGATTGTACACTTTGGATAAAATGTATGCTTTATTAATATGTATCAATAATATTGATTTGTTTAAAAAAATAGTGTGGGTTGGGGGAAAAATACACCAAATGTAAGATATGGACTATGGTTAGTAGTAATATTTTGACGATGCTTTTGTATAGTTTGTAACAAATGTGTCACAACAATGCAAGGTGTTGGTGGAGGGGTGAGGTATGGGACCCCTGTATGATATTATGCATGTCTATTTGTAAGTTCACATCTTTTACTATATGCTTATTGTTTATATATGTTCATGTATGAATGATATACTTCAATAAAAATATATTTTAAAAAACACAAATGCATATCACACACAAACACAAACATACACAGAACACACATGTAGGTTGTCTTCCCTCAGGCAGGAAACACTTAGTTACACATGTAACAGATATCTGTGTATATCCTACCCCTATTGGCATCATTTACATATTCACTACTAACTGGTTCAGATAAACCTAAGAATTAAATTTGGATTGCTGACCTACTATGGTGGTGCCACTGAGAGGCCAGAGACAATCTGGGTGGCACTTTACACTCTTCACATCCTCCTTTGGCTTATTTTCTTTATTCCTTCCTTCTTAACTTCTGTGTTCCTTATTTACTCCATCTGTTCTTGACTCCTGACATTGACACTTTACAGGCATAGTCTATGCTCAATGGAGTTAAAACAAGAGCTATAACTTTCCTTGTAAAGTTCTGTACTTGTAAGAGCACTGGATTAGGAGTCAAAGGACCTATGCACTTGTCCAAATTCGACTAATGGGGATCCATGTGACCAGCCATATTCTGCTAACTCATCAAGCAAACTCTAAGGCATCAGGATTAATTTTCCATCTGTAAAATGGAGCTAAGAATTTCTTCTCTGCCCATTTGTAGGATCAAGCAAGATCATATACATGAAGCCTCTTTATATACTGTAAAGTGCTATAAAGCATTCTCAAATTCATATTTGTGTTCAGGAAGCAGGTGTTTATATCTAGAGAAAAAGTAAAATGATAGCATGAGATGATTAGTTGGAAATGTAAGATAAAACTGGAAAACTGTCTGCAGGAACTAAAGCCAGTCAGACTTTGTAGCAGAAATTATAACATCAGCAATAAAAATCTTCAATGTGATACTATTTACATAGCCACTGAAGTATGGTAAAGGAAGAGTGGCATTTCAAAATTTTTATAGTTGTTGATGTATTGTTGATTTAATATTTAAAGTTTGTTTGCCTGGTAAATATCACAAATACTAAGCTAATTTTAAGAAATCATAATGCCACATAATACCAATCCTGTGGCCCCCAAATCTCTTCCCCATGATTAAAATTTCATTTTCTGTTCATTATGTATTGCCCTCAAGATTATAAGAAAAGGAATAGCAAGGATGAGTCAATAATGAATAATCTTACCAGGAAAATAAACACTGAGTTGGACTGTTTTTAATAAGAGTATCACATGGAAACAGCAAGTGAGGTAATTTTTGTTCTACTTGGCATTTTAAGCCCTCAGAATTCAGGTTTTAAGTTTTCTTTGTTAAAGTACATCAAGAAATTGGAAGGAATTCGGAGAACAGCAACCAAATTTAAAAGTTTAGTAAACAAAGAAAAGTTGAGAGAATGGGGCTATCTTAGTTACGAGAAAAACAAACCAACTAGCATGGTAAAAGGTCAAGGAGATAGATAATAAATTAGAAGCATATTACATAGCAAAGAAGGGAATATCATGCGTTAAAGTTCTACTGGGCTACTAAAGGAAAATACAGTGACATGTCAATTAGCAAGTTTCATTTGAGTAGGAAAGGTCCCTTTTTTAAGAATTAGCTTGAGGATTATAATGGTAACCATCCATCCACAATCCAACCTGTTTGATATGCCCAAGTTACCTCACTTCTTTCTTTTTTTCCATGAATGGCAGAAATAAAGATGCAAATATTTTGAACACTGTCCCTCAACACTAATAAAACGCTGAAGTATAAACAGTGCAAAATAAAGTTAGACATTACAGAATAAACAATTTGAATTTTATTGCTAAATTATTCAAAATCTGATGGAAATGTAACCTCTAAGGTATTGTAAACAGTAACATCCCAAACCATGACTGCCAAGGGACTATTTAAAGGAATTTCATCGGGAATAACATGGCTTCCATGTTTCTGCACAGTGGGCGATTTATTTTCATTTTAGCTTTCAGGAAGGAAGTGTCTATTACTGTCAAGAAGACATAAAATCTCCCACCACCACTCTTCCCTTGCTGCTAAGGTTGCTGCTACCACAGAGAGAAGAGTGTTGCCAAAGAGAACAGAGATCCAGATGGAAGACTCACACACAAGAGAAGAGAGACACAGCAACGGCGTCGCATGGCCACAAAAAACGTTTGGTATGTTTTTAGACAAAATCAAGTCTATTTGAAGGAAAACAGTTGAGAAAGATTAAATGCATATGCATAAACAAAAAGGGAATGATAAAGAATGATAGCAGCCATACCACTGAAGACCCCAGGGGACAAGAAAAATGCAAGGCACATAGAAAAAGAATCCAAACCAGGTCAGATACATTTCCTCAGGTTTAGGATTATTATTAGTTCCTCACAGAGAAAAGGACTTGATAAAAATGTGGCAGATATTTCTAATTTAAAAATAAAAACCTATAAGTAATATAGCAATAGGAAAAGACAACTTCCTAAACATCATAAGGAGTATTTATCAGAAACCAACAAGAAATATTAAAAGGCATCTCCCAATAAAGCCAGGGGCAAGACCATTATGATTGAGTGATTGGGAGTCACCAAATATGGAAAGTTTAGCTAATACAACAAATTTTGGAAAAGAGTTTGCTAATGGATTACATTTTAGAAAAGAAGAGACAAATTTATCATTTGCAGTTAATGTAATTTTATGACTAGAGAATCCAAGGTAAACAACAATAATTTTAGAAATAACATGTAAGTTTTTTTTTAAGTAGCCTTATATAAGAAGCATACTGTGATGGTTTGGCAAATGTGTCAACTCAGCCAGGTAATGGTGTCCAATTGTGTGGTCAAGAACTGGGTTAATTGTAATACAGGGGCATTTCATGGCCTTTAATCATCAGTTAGTTGATAGCATATATGGTTGGTTACATTAAAATCAACTGAGGAGATTACCATCAGCAATGAGTCACCTCTCATCCAATCAGTTGAAGGCCTTGAAAGGAAAAGTGATTTCAGCATTCAGAGAGAGAATTTCCATCTCTACTTCAGACAGCCAGCATCTCCTGGGGAACTCATCAAAGACCTTTATGGAAGCACCTGGTTTGCAGCCTGCCCTATGGAATTTGGACTTGTGCATCCTCACAGTCATGTGAGACAATTTTATAAAATGTCATACTATTTACAGATAGCTTTCATTGGTTCTGTCTCTCCAGAGAATCCTGACTAATACACATACAAAAATCAATAGTTTCCTTTATATATGAAAAAAAGCTGGAAATCAAAGTAGGGAAAAAAGATCCAATTCACATTAACAAAAGAGATTGTTACTACCTAGATATGAATTTTACAAGAAAGGAATAAGACTTGTAAGAAAACTTATCGACTTAAAGTACATACTGGAAGAAACATACCTTTTTCCCAGATGGAAAACTTAATCCTACTTTATAAATCATTTCCCAATTATTACATTAATTTAACATTTAATGTTATACAGAAGCTTCTCTTTTTTTTCTTTTTGAAATCAGACAAGCAGAATCAAATGCTAAGAAAACTTCAAAAAAGAAGAATAATGAGAAGGAATGCGGCCTACCAGATATTACAATGTATTTTCTTGTTATTGTAAATATAGTCTAGTACAGATACTAGAAGAGAGAAATAGTTCAGCAGACTAGAAACAGGGTTCAGAAGATAATGCAGGTATATATTATAACTTATATATGATATATTTGGAAATTCTAATCATTGGGGAAAAGATAGTTTATTCAAAATGTAGTATCAAGACAGTTATGGAAAAAAGTTAGATTACTGAATCATATTTATAAAATAATAATGAATAACACATCACTTAAAAAGTGTAAATGTGAAAACAACAAAACCGTAATCATACAAAAAGGAAATATAGCAGAAATTTTTCATAATTAAAGCAATATGAGTCAAGATAATGGTGAGATATCATTCTTCATATATCAATTTGGTGAAATTAAAAATATTAGTGTTTATTTAAAAGTGGAGAAAGAGACACTCTCCTACAATGTTGGTGGGAGTGGATACATTATGACCCAGCATCACTCTTCCAAAAATCCATTCTATGAAAATAATGACAGGAATATCCGGGGAAAAATTGTTTAAAATAGTAAAATATGGGAAACAGCTTTAAAATCCACCAGGGAGTAAATAAGTATCTCATAATACATCTATAGAATGGAATGCTGAGCAGTCTTTTTAAAAAAATGAAGTGGATAACCTGGAAATATGTCACCAATATATTGTTAAATGTTAAAAGCAATTTTCCAGCTATTCTGTATGGCATAGTTCCTTTGGTAGGATTAGCTGGTTATTAAAATGAAGGCATCCAGATGGCTGATTCTGCAACCCTTCACTGTGAGTTATGGCCCTGTAATAGTAAGGTCCGCCTCCATGAAGGAACAGTATTTGAGTCAAAGAGACATGGTAGTAACTCGGGTGGATGATAACACAATGAAGGACTAGGATAAAATTTGGTCCAGAAAACCAGTTGCTGAGCTATCACTCCCATCCCCCATACTAATTTAAAACAGGATGAAGTGTAGTCCTTGGCAGATAATTTCACCCTTTATCCCAGGCTGGCTAATGACAGTTTAGCAGGAATTCTCAACCACAAAGATGATTGTTAATGAAAATGAACACTATGAAAACAAAATAAAAAATAAATAAATAAAACAATTGATACCTGAGTAAAAATAACTACTTAAGCAACCAGAACATATACTTAAAATAAATATTATACTCAAAGAGATGCATGCAGGTATTGCATCTAGGAAGCATGGCCAGTATGAGAAAGAAGTTATATGCTTTTGTTGAAACTAAAAACAGAAACAAACCTTGATATATGGCCTGAAAAGCCACAGCTGAAGAACAAATCAGCGAGCTGGAAGATAAGATGGAAGAATTTTCCCAGAACACATTACAAATGGATAAAGTTTAAAAATAGAAAAAAAACATCAAGAGACAGGAAAGAAAATTCCCAAGGGGCTAACATCTATCTAATACAGTTTCCTGAAGAAAAGCCTGAAGAGAATAAAAGCAAACCATATGAATAAAAATATCTGGAAGGTTAAAATAAAAAAACAATTTAGTGGTTTTAGTGCAGCAGAATTGAAGGAGGATGGGAGTAGGTAAAGGAACTATATTATTTTCATTTTAATGATTAAAAGTGCTAGGATTATGAGTAATTTTTAAATTTTGCATGTAACAAAAAGCTATGTGTATAAGTGTGGACTCAGTTATTCATAGAAAAAAATAATTTTTTATTCTTTTGCAAAATCTGAAGTTAAAAACTTTCTGCAATCAATTTTCTATGTAGCTACCAGGATCAGGAAGACATTTCCTGGACTATTGAATTATCTAAAGGCAGCAAAAGCAAGCAGAAAACCCTTACAAAGTTCTATTTTAATGAGACTTACTCTATCTTATATATATATAAATGAACTCATCACCATATTTCTACCTTAAGAAAACAAGATAACAATTGAAACACAAAGCATTTGCTTCACTCTGCCATAATCATTCTCATTCTTGTTTGTTTAGTTTGATCACAGACCCCAAATAGATGTAATATTATAGGCAAAGTCATCATAACAAGAAGTGGAATCTTGAAGAGATTATCTGGATGATAAACTCTTCGACTTATCATCTTGAGCAACCTCCGACTTACCATCTTGAGCATTTAGTCCAAATGATTGATGTATTAATATACTATAACCATTTTCTAGTTCTTTCCGATTCTTATAGCTATAGTCTTATCTTAAATGAAGGATGAGAATCTCAAATTCTTTTTAGATAACCACAGTCACGTGCCAACAAAGAAATAGTCAAGAGAGTTTTACTGTTAGGTCCGACTAATAACAGGGTGATGATTTTTATGGTGTATTTGTTTAAAGGAGTATCAAGTAGGGTCCCAGTCAATTTCACCTGCTGCTTTGCTCACTATCAATCTTTGCTTCAAATTTGTATTTTAGAGGCCACAAATCAAATATGTATTTGTACTCGTGTCATGCCAAAGTATAGGAATATCACCATAATCCATAAGTATTTATTGAGAGCAAAAACTAACAAGCTACTTGAGAATGACAAGAAGTGCCTTGATCTAGGGGCCAGGGGGGACTGAGAAAACAGAATCCTTAAGAGATGGGATGACAAAGGAGGTGGGTAGGCAGGAAAGACAGACATTGCTCACTTAAAACTTTCCTCTAGTGATAGACCAGGGCTTGACTTTTCCATAAGATAAAGTGAATATTAGAAGACATGTGGCTCAAAATTCAAACAAAACTAAAAGAAGCTGAAATGAGCCACAATGTCTGCTGTTTTTTCAATTCTTTTATGAAATGATATATACTAAGGGAGCCAATAATAAAAAAATTCTGGAGGTGAAAGAATCCACAGTAAAGAATGAATTATTTCAGAAGTTATTTCAAAAGCAGTTTCTTAGCATTGACCTCAAAATATGAAGAGCCAGGTATAAAATAATGTTATAAAAGGGGGAAAGAACTGGTAAATATTGCCAGTTCCTTAATCAAACAGCCCCTTGAAGGAATGCTTAAAGATAATGTATTCATGAGCAGTAAATCACCCTGAATTTTCTACATAGTTGCTTCAGGTTTCTGCTTTATTCCTGTTACAAAGACTTGACCTCCCAAGTGACATTCGTTCTATCAATATCACCTAAACAAAATAAAAAACAAATAAAAGCAAGTAAAGTCAATCCAGAAATGATGTGAACTGTGACAGGATTTTTTTCTCTGTGTTTCCTTAAAACAACTCTAAAGCCTCAGTTTCATCATTGTTAGGTTTTGGAGGGCTAGCTCTTTTCGAGGGAAATGTTCCATCCTGCTGTTCCTCTGCAGGTGATGGAACACTGTAAAACTCTATTATCTTGAAAGCACTTCTTTGGTAATTCTCAAGACCTCATTTCTCAATCCAGCAGTGTTGTTGAACAATTGCATGTGTTCTTCAGAATAAGAATTATTTTCTGCAGGGAATCTGCCCTACCAAGCCCCTCCCCTTTTAAGTCTTTTTCTGTGTACTTTGAGACACATCAATTTGGACATGGCTTCTACAAGCTTTCATGTATCTCAGAAAAAGCTTTTATACTTGTGTATCCAAAGAGAGTTTTGGTCAAAAGAGCAAGTCCTAGTCTCCTTAAATTTCTTTCTGTGTCCTTTTCCCATCTGGATGCTGG
>JAQZBX010077922.1:0-14199 GCA_029593785.1 Cabassous unicinctus
ATGTTCAAACAAATCTTCTTAATAAATTCAATGAGAAGGCTAAAGAAATTAAGGATATTAAGAAGACATTGGATGAGCACAAAGAAGAATCTGAAAGCATACATAGAAAAATAGCAGATCTTATGGGAATGAAAGGTGCAATAAATGAAATTAAAAATACATTGGAATCATATAATAGCAGATTTGAGGTAGAAGATGGGATTGGTGAGCTTGAAGAAATGGCCTCTGAAAGTGAACATACAAAAGGATAGATGAAGAAAAGATTGGAAAAACTTGAACAAGGTCTCAGGGAATTAAACGACAGCAAGAGACATGCAAACATATGTGTCATGAGTGTCCCAGAAGGAGAAGAGAAGGGAAAAGAGGCAGAAGGAATATCTGAAGAAATAATCGTAGAAAATTTCCCAACCCTATTGAAGGACATAGATATGCAGGTCCAAGAAGCATGACATACTCCCATGAAAAAAAATCCAAATAGACCAACTCTGAGACACATACTAATCAGAATGTCAAATGCCAAAGATAAAGAGAGAATTCTGAGAGCAGCAAGAGAAAAGCAGTGCCTAACATATAAGGGATACCCAATAAGATTAAGTGCCGATTTCTCATCAGAACCATGGGGGCAAGAAGACAGTGGTATGATATATTTAAGATACTGCAAGAGAAAAACTTCCAGCCAAGAATCTTATATCTGGCAAGATCATCTTTCAAAAATGAAGGTGAGTTTAGAATATTCACAGAGAAACAGAAACAGAGAGAGTTTGTAACCAAGAGACCCCTTTTGCAGGAAATACTAATGGGTGTGCTACAGCCTGAAAAGAAAAGACAGGAGAGCGAGGACTGGAAGAGAGTCTAGAAGTGAGGATTATATCAATAAAAGAAACTGAAAGTGACAAAAGAGTGGTGAAAATAAAATATGACACATAAAACCCAAAAATTTAGGAATAAACTTAACCAACGATGTAAAGCACTTGTATTCAGAAAACTACAACTCATTGTTAAAAGAAATTTTAGAAGTCCTAAACAATTGGAAGAACATTCCATGCTCACAGATTAGAAGACTAAATATCATTAAGATTTCAGTTCTACTCAAATTGATATACAGATTCAATGCAATCTTGATAAAAATTCCACTAACATTTTTTAAATGGAAATAATGATTATCAAATTTATTTGGAAAGGTAAGGGGTCCTGAGTAGCCAGAAACATCTTAAAAAGGAAAAGCAAAGTTGGAGGACTCTCATTTTCAGACTTTAAATTGTATTACCTAGCTACAGTGGTAAAAACAGCATGGTACTAGCATAAAGACAGACACAAAGACCAATAGAACCAAAATGATGGTTCAGAAACAGACCCTCACATCTATGGCCAAGTGATTTTTGACTAGCTTGTCAAACCCACCCAGCGTGGGCGGAACAATCCATTCAACAAATGGTCCTGAGAAAACTGGATATACATAGCAAAAGAAGGAAAGAGGACCCCTAACTCACACCTTATACAAAAATGAACTCAAAATGAATAAAAAACCTAAATATAAAAGCAATAACCATAAAGCTTCCAGAAGAAAATGTAGGAAAATATCTTCAAGACCTGGTGGTAGGTGGTGGATTCTTAAAGGAGATAAGAGGAGGACTGAGATGGACTACTGATATTTAATGTATGTGGAAGTTTTAATTAGTTTTACTGTAAATATGTGGAAATGGACAGAGTTGATGGTAATACATTATAGTGAGTAACAGCTGGTTTATAAATGGGAATGTGGCTGAAAATGGAAGTCTAGGGATGTAAATGCCATTGACAGAAAGCTAGAGAATAATATAGGGACTGAATAGCACAGTAAACCCAGAGGTGGATGAGAATTATGGTTGATGGTACAGATGCAAGAGTGTCCTTTGTGAGCTGGAGCAGATGTGCATCACTATTTCAGGGTGGTGGGAATGTGGAGAAGCATGAGAAAAATACAACTGGTGTGACCTATGGACTGTGGTTAACAGTAATAATGTAATATTCTTGCATCTATACCAAAGATGTACTGTGTTGATAATGGGGGAATATGGAAAATGTGTGCCAAATGTACACCATGGACCTGGTAATAATTGAATGATATTATCTCATAATCTGTAACAAACATTCTACCACAGTGTGATGTGTTGTTAGAGGGGTGTTGTTTGGGAATTCTGCACATGTGCATGATTGTTTTGTAAGTTTACAACTTCTGTCATAAATATATATTTTAAAAATAATAATATGGTGGGTTGGGGGGGAAATACACCAAATGTAAGATAAGGACTATAATTAGCAGTAAGAGTTTGACAATATTCTTTCATAATTTGTAACAAATGTCTCACGACATACAAGGTATTAGTGGAGGGTTGATGTATGGGACCCCTGTAGGATGTTATGAATGTGTGTTTGTAAGTTCACAACTTTTAGTATATCCTTATTGTTTATGTATGTTCATGTATAAACGATATTAAAATAATAATAATGGGGGGGTTGGGGGAAAAATTTTGGTTAGGAGCAATATTTTGAGAATGCTCTTTAATCATTAAATATATTTAACAACAATGCGAGGTATTGGTGGTAGGGTGAGGTATGAGAGCCCTGTATGATGTTATGTATGTTTGTTTTGTAAGTTCACAACTATTGCTATACTCTTATTGTTTATGTATGTTCATGTATGAGTGATATACTTCAATAAATTTAGTAAAAAAAAAAAAGAAAGTTATACAGCTAGAAAAATGTGTATTAAGAAAATGTTATGACAGAAAATGATTGCATTCTACTGATAGAATTTTAAAGTTTATAAAAATGCACTATACATAAAAGAAAATTTGTTAAATAAAATATATGGTAATATTAACATGCAATTTTCTTTGAGATTATATCTAAACTGATACTAAACACAATCTCCATGTTCTTTACTTTATTAAAAATCTTAGGTGATCACATATGACATTGTGAATTGCATAAATCAGCTTTTCAAAAACCATTCCTATTTGAATTCCACATCATTTCTTCTAGCTCAGCCCCAGTGAATTAGTACTAACTTGAAACCTCAGTGTATTGGTTTATATGTCAAATGACTTTGTATGACATAATTTTCAAACTGTAGATCTCTGGCAGTTTAGTCCAAGCACATTCATTACACAAACCAATGAAAACAGAAATGCTATTTTCATACATGCACCATCAGAGGACTTATTATTTGCCCCAAGACCATTTCAAAGGAATTTAGGACAATAAGGTCATTTACCCTTGCTCTCCAATTTAAATAACTCCAAATTACTTTTCATGGCTCAGGTTTCATGACTCTAATCTTCTCCCTGCCCGTCCTATGTGTGCATTGGGAAGAGAGTTCATTTCCACACTCTCTGACACACATATTGAAGCGTTGCTACAGGCATGGTCGATAGCTTACATTATGGTTTACCCTCTGCAATGTGCAATTTCATAGGTTTTGACAAAATGTAAAACGGCTTGCATCCATCACGAACAGTTAATCTTGAGGGACTCTGGAGTCCCCAGGGCTGAAAAAGAGCACACAGCGTTGTGTGAATGACGATTGGATGATTTTCCTTTAAGGTACAACCGTCTCTCTGTCACTACCATGTTGCTGAAGTTCATAAAATCGTTCTCCTTGTATAAATCCATTAAGAAACTAGTGAGAAGAGCCCATGCCAGCCAAAATGTCCCTGTGACCGAAGACAATATCTAAAAAGCACTTTCACCTCAACCTAAGGGCAGTTCTCATATTAAACGTTTTCGATCCAGTCCGGGTTTTATGCTAATTTCACTCTTAGTTTGTGGAACAAAAGAGAGTTGCCTAAGAATGTCACAACAGCTGAAAGCTCAAAAAGTCGTTGCATTGATCAGCCTGTCTTTGGCCCGAGAAGGCATGGATGTCTCTGTGACTCTTAGGATGGAGGTGAGTGTGTCTCCTGTGGAGGACTGTGTAACTTGATTGGTCAGGGTCATTCAGGAGCATCTGAACCACATCCCTACCCTGGGTTGTATCACATGAAATAATCAAGGTTCCTGGGAACCTTGACATAAATTTCACGTATTTTAAGTGACTCCACAGATCCTATTTTTTAGGAGGTACCAGAGATTGAACCCAGGACCTCGTACATGGGGCTCAACTACTGAGTTACATCTGCTCCCCAATGAGAGTTGGTTTGTTTGTTTTTAAGAAGTGCTGGGGATCCCTGGACCTCGTAGTTGGAAGCAGGCACTCAACCACTTGAGCTACGTCTGCTCCCCACCCACAAATGCTTATCCTTCCACCCTTTGAATAAGTATTTGCCCATTCAACCTCCACACTTAAAAACAGTCCATGGAAAATTTTTTAAGTGGAAGAAGAATTAGTGGGATTTAAGGTTTCTTTTAATTTGTGTAGGATATATAAACAGGGAGAGTTTGGATGACAGTGGAATGAACATGTTCTTTGTTAAGAGTAAGTTCACATTTCTGCTCATGTAAAAGAGGATTTGGTAGATGAGCTGGCATCAGTTCAATAGAAAAGGTGAGCGAGAGTGGTGGATGTGGAAAAACAGAAGGAAAAACAGAAGGAAAATCAGCTACTGAGTACAACCCTCTAATCTCCCATTCTCCTTAAATAACCCCCTGCCTTCTACTAACCATTGACTTGACTTCTATTTCCTGGAAAACTATGTTCCCAAAATTATGCTAGCAACAAAGAAAAAGTGGCATATGCTTATTATCCTGTCATATTTTTCCTTTCCAGGGCTTGTAGTAAGTTCTGTGCCCACCAAAGTGAGCTGGTTGTCTGTTTTCTCACCTGCCTGCCAAGCTGGGCTTGCTAAGTATTATTGTTTAATGATGACTAGGTGACACTCATTAAACGCTCTCTATGGTTCAGGCACTGTCCTAAGTTCAGAGCTGTTGCTTTGCCTCATTTGAGCTTTGCAATACTGTTAGATACATTTCAGTCCTTTCCCTTTTTAGTACCTGCTAACCTGCCTTTATAAACATTTCATTAGTCTCAACTCAGAGATTAAAAAAAATGGGAGAAGCATGTTCACCTACTTGGTCAGACGTCATTGAGCAGATTGTGGCTCCAGAGGCAGTCTTCCCAACAGCCAGCTTTTAAAGGTGATTTTAAAAAAAAAATATGTGCAAATGGAGAGTGACTGGAACATTTCCTTGTTTTGAATTGTGTTTCTTAGTGATGGGAGAGTTCCATTTTTTATAATGCTTGCTGTTGTTTTATATTTTTTTCTTCCCCAAACTGCTTATTTATATACATTGCTCCTTTTTTTCTCTTGGACATCTTGTCTTTTTCTCATAATAATTATAAAATAATCGTTTACATTTTCATTAACCTAATTTTGCTATAAACAGTGCATATTTCTCCATCTTGTCATTTATCTTTTATCTTTGTATATGGTCTTTTTTCATATATTACTTTTAAGTTTATGTGATAAGAAAAGTAATCAATCATTTATAGTTTCTACCTTTGGTGCTATGATGTCTTCTGCAGCTGAAGAATAGAAATCCTTTATTTTCTTCTCATGCATTTCTACTTTTCTTTCTCATTTTATATTTTAAAGTGGTTGAAATCAATGTTGTTTATGTTTATGTATAGGGTGTTATAAACCTTTATATTTTTTTTCTTCCAAAATATTATCATATTGTCACACCACTATTAAAAATCACTCCACTAATATGTATTAAATTACCCTATTTGACTGGGTCTCTTTCAGAAGTCTCTCCTTCATTCCATTAATCTGATTATTATTTTGTTAATGACAGTAGATTTCTAATAAGTTTTGACACCTGGTAAGGCAAATGTCTACACATTTTTTTCTGTTTATTATTAATTCATTATTTTTTATGAGCTTCAGGAAAGTCAATGGGTGGCAGTCGTAAAATAAATTGGTACTTTAAATAAGTGTGTTTGGGGGAAATGTTGAACTTCACAGCTCTATGCATCTAAATGTGTTTCTACATCCACTCCTTTGTGGATGGCTTCATCCTATATGGAGTATTGAGCAGACTGTGTAGGACACGACACATCCTGATTGTTTGGGGCTTTACTGAATTAGGGTTTAGACAATTACATCTCGTATATTTTCATGTTCCATCTGGAGTATTTGAAGCACTTTGATTTCTGTTCCATTAGAATTTCCTTAATAAATAACTATTTGAAATAGGATGTCATCAAGTTTAAGCCTACTTTTTCTTTATTCCACTACATCAAAGATCCAATCTTACCTGTCCTGTAAATCTCACTTCCACTATGTTAAACCAAATTGCTTCTGAACCACCAAAATTTCTCCTGCAACCCAGATGTATTTCTGATTCTTTTGTAATTGCTGCCAGATTTTAATGTTCCTGCTCCCTAATTCCTTACTGAGATTTTGCATCTCTTTGCATTATGCCTCCCAGTAATCCAAGACCGAAACACAACCGCTCAGTGGATGCACCTGTTCTCTAAAAGAGGGGAGAACTACCTCATGCAAATATGTCATTTGGGATGAGTTTGAAAGACAGTAGGCAAATAATATTTTTACTGATGGATAGAGGAAACATAAAGTACTGATTACAAACACATAATGGCACAGCAAGCGTCTAAATGAAATGTAAATAAGTAAAACCTCCTAGCTCAACGTGAGTACCACTGCATGCTTTCCTCCCAATTTGCTTAGGGCCTCGTCTTCTGCCCTGAGTAGGTTCCTAAGGAGTTTCAGGCCCCCCTACCCCTCAGGGCTCAGCGTTCAGTCCTCTGCTTCTCTCTGTGACTTCAATCATATTTCCAGTGTCAGCAGCTCTCCTCTCTCCATTCTGGAGGAATGTGAGGCTTCCACTTAATTTTCACCTGTCCCTATCTGTTATGGGCACATAACAGGCACTCAGAAGGATGAAGTCATACATCCACTTGCATTTTCCAACTGAAGGTCTATTACTTTTATACCAAGAAATAATATATAGCTGTAGCTGAAAGGCCAAAATAAAACCACATATACTAGAAGGAGTTACAAATCTGACAGCCATTTCTATTCATTCTCATGTACATTTCCAACGTCAAGCTGTACTTCCCTTATCAATTTTTCCCACTCTGAAGAAGGTAACTCCCCCTGGCGTAAGATGCGCTAATCCTTCTCCTTATTTCATCTTCTTTCTTTTGTCTGTCTAACAGTGTCCTCTTTTATTATGCTTCGAAATTCTGCTTAATTCAGCCAGTGTAGCCATCTGGTAAACCTTGCACTTCAACATGCAAAACAGACTGAAGGAATTTAGGTGCACTCGGGTCATGAAACCAAATTTCTGACAGCTTCCACAGACTGCAGGAAATCAGACTGGTTATTTACTTTTCAGTGTTGTTCCCGTTTTACTTCAGAGCCGCTGTCGCGTGCGGTCCTCCTTGTCGTGCTGTCTGTATACTCTGGGGAAACTGGTGTAAAAGAAGGAGTGGTTTTTACATTCTAATCCTTGGCCTCGGCATTGCTAAGTGTGCTGTAAGCAAGTTATTTAATCCCGCTGAGTCACAGGAGCAATGAAACGCAGACCATACCTACTTATGTGGGTTTTAGTAAAAACAGAAAGTATGTGCTTCAGGCACTGAGCGGTGCCTGTCACATGTTAGTCAAGCAATGCTTAGGTTGGAGGCTTTGCTATTTCACTCAGATGTTGGAGAAGAAGAGATGTCACCGAGGGCCATTACCATATATCACAAGTAAACTGTAATCTTATGACCTTGAATCAAATCATAGAACAGGCAGCATAAGTGTCATTTAGGACAAAGAGGCAACCCAAAAATATCACATGAAGATATTACTAAAACAAGCAGAAATTCTACAGATCAATTGCAGATTTAGGTGACACTTACAACTTTCTATATTAATTTGCCCAATATTTTGAACCCGAATTAAACATAATTGGATTAAAAGCAGTATTTATTATTAAAATGTTTATGAACGTAGGTTAGAAGGTAAGAAAAAGGAGATGGATTGAAATGTATTGAACACTTACAGTTTTCCATACTGTATGCTCATAATTTTAGTTATCTTATGGCATTTAAATGTAATGATTTACTTCATAAAGTCATTCAACAAAACTACTGAAAACAGAGGAACTTCTTTTCCACCATTATGTAATACCTGTAATGGCTTCCTTAGGCTACTGTATTCCTAAGGAGTCCATTTAACTAACTGTAATTACACTTGGTGCTGATCTAGTCATCATAATCAGTTCAGTTCAAATAGGAGTCTTCAGTGACTATCTCTTGGTTGTGGTCTTAATTTAGGTAATTTAGGTAATCAAAACTAAGTGAATCATCATGAATTGGGCAAACAAGAGCTCCCCAAAAGAGTTCATACTTCTTGGCTTCTCAGACTGGCCCTGGCTGCACATGCCCTTTCTGGCAGTTCTGTTGATCTCCTACACATTCACCATCTTTGGAAATGTGTCCATCATGACGACATGCATTCAGGATCCTAAACTCCACACACCCATGTACTTCTTTCTCACTAACCTGTCCATATTGGACCTCTGGTATACCACAAGCACGGTCCCGCACATGTTGGCAAATATTTGTCAGAATAAAAAGACCATCAGCTATGGTGGCTGTGTGGCCCAGCTCTTCATCTTCCTGGCCCTGGGGACCACCGAGTGTCTCCTCCTGACTGTTATGTCCTTTGACAGGTTCGTAGCAATCTGCAGACCCCTCCACTATGGAGTCATCATGAGACCTGGGTTCTGCCTAAAGATGGCCGCTTTCTCGTGGCTCTCTGGTTTCAGCAACTCAGTGTTGCAATCGTCTTTGACCCTCAGCATGCCACGCTGTGGTCATCGGGAAGTGGACCACTTCTGTGAGGCCCCCGCCCTCCTCAAGTTGTCATGTGCTGACACAAAGCCTGTTGAGCCTGAGTTCTTTTTGTTTAGAGTATTAATTCTGTTAATCCCAGTGACGTTGATCCTCATCTCCTACGGTTTCATAGTTCAAGCAGTATTGAGAATCAGATCAGCAGAAGGACGGCAAAAAGCCTTTGGGACTTGTGGGTCCCACATGGTTGTGGTGTCTCTCTTTTTCGGAACAGCCACCTACACGTATCTACAACCACCTTCATCCACCTCTGAGGACTGGGGAAAAATCGTTTCCCTCTTTTATGGAATCCTCACACCCATGTTGAACCCCCTCATCTATAGCCTGAGAAATAAGGATATTAAGGCGTCCTTCAAGACGGTGATGTCAAGAATCATTTTCTGTAAGAAATAAGTAATCCTTGATGATGAGAATCGTCTGAGCCTCTCTCTACCTTTAAAATGGTCATAACTTTAAGCTGATCTTCTTATTTTCCAAGCTCTCATTATTCGTTTGAATTCTACTGAGAGTTAAAAAAAAAAAAAAATTCTTCCTCTCTTCAAGAAGCAATGCTGAGAACAAGAGAGCTCTTTTCTAAACTAAAATGTTTCTGCTTTCTAGAAGTCGCCCAAAGCACTTTGTTCCTTGAGGCCAAAAAATGATATTTCCCTTCAATCAATGTCAGACTAGTCAGGAATCTTAGCATTTTATGTTCCATCATATGTTATTTGTTCTAGAATTATCATGTGCATCACCTTAGTTAAGGGTTTCCGCATTTTATGATTAAGTATCCAGTGATCCCAAACCAAAACCTCCTCCATCAGCACCCAAGTCCTCAAGCACTTCACATCTTCCTATCTCTTGATATGATCCATCCTATGTCCTTCTAGGACTGCACTAAGTGTGTTGGGTGGATCAAATATCACTAGTTTTAAAGTGACTAAGTGTGCACATCTTGTACTGAAAGCCTGAAAGGTTAGTTAAGACTCATTTCCAACTTCTCATTTCATCCCTTTATTCCCTATAGGCAGCATTTCTCCTTTTATTCCCTCTTCTACCAAATTCTTTATTTGTCCCAAGTTCTGCCACAAGCATGCAGGATCTCTTCTAAATTACGAAGCTAAGTATTTATAGAAATCTCAATGGGAATTTTTTTCTAACATTGGTCTGAATTAATTCTTTTTGCGTACTCATTCAACAAACATTTATTATTCACTAGATAGCATTAGACCAGAGAAGAACAATTACAATTCCTCTACGGAGGAAATGATCTACTTAATCAGGAGGGGCAGCTAGTTTTTTGTCCAGTTGATAAATGCCATGTGCGGGGCCGGCGAGGGTTTCTATGAGGGCATGTGAGGAGCACGGCATAAAAGCAGTGCAATAGGAGAGCTGTCCTTATTGGCTTTTCTGGGAAAATGATCCTCCAAATGAGAAACCTACATAAATATCTGGAGTTAGCAATGTAAGGACATAGAAGAGGCAACACTTTAGGCAATAAGTGGGATTACACCACAAAGCTTGCCAGAAATTATGAGCAATTTAGTATGGTTAAAACAGTGCACATGGGCCATTCAAGATGGTGCCGAGATGTTAACCAAAATGTTTGGACTTTACCCAGTAAGTACGGCAGAGTAATTACAGAATTTTAGCACAGGCGGTAGCATCAGTAGAAAATAACTAAAAACCTAAGAGCAAAATGTGGCTCATATATAAATATTAATTACATGTTTACTAAATGTGACGTTTCAAATCAATGGGAAACAGAATCACTTTATGTGGTGTTGAAAAAGCTGCTTGTCTTGAAAACAAATGTCATAAGAAATATAAGGCACCAAAAACAAACAAAAATAAAGATATGAGTTGTCTTTTTTTCTCCAAACCCAGATTGCCATCTCTCATTGGATGTATGAAAAGCACTTGGTGAATACTTTATTTACCACTAGACTGTTAGTTCCTTGACCGTAGGAACAAAGTTTGATATGGCTCATCAGAGCATTCCCAGCAATTAGTTGTAGGGCAGAAAATTTAAATGCTAAGGTATTGAAACTGTGGGTAGTTACAGATAGCTACTGTGGATAGTTTTAGTTTTTCACTTAGCTAAATGAAAAGTGTAAGTTTTCATTTATTCCATGGAAAGAATTTTCAGAGATATGAAACTGTACTCTAGGGCTAAGGATAATGGTGGTATGAGTCAGTTTTGCCAAATTCTCAGCCACTTTAAAACAAGGATTGCCTTTCTTCCAGTCTGCAATGACACGTTCATCATTTCTTGCTAAGGCCTAAGGGAAGTACTCCTAGCATCTGTATCTCTACAGTCCGTTCGAAGAAGTCTAGTCCTTTTTAACCAAACATCTCACCCTTCTTCCCAAATCTACCCTTCAGCCAATATAAAAACCTTTAATATTTTTGGTATTTGCAACCGCAGCATCCTAGGCTCAGTACCAATTTCTGTTTCAGTTTTGCTAAAAGTTGTAAAAGTGATATACCAGAAATGGGCCAGCATTTACATGGGGAGTCAAATTCCATGGTGGGGTATAAATTTAAATGCTCTAGGGCTAAAGAAATTGCATTTCTCTGTGCAAACAAAAATTTCATGGCTGTCACATTTTGTTATTAATAGTCTTTTTTTCTTTTAAAAATAATAAAGTTGCATTGTTTATATTTTAGTAAAAGCAAACAGATTCATGGAAAAGAGTACATCTTTAAATTCAAAATATTTGAAGTTCACCTTTATTGACATATTAGCTTATTCCTCTTTCCTGTCAATGAAGTTTTATACCTTGCTTTTTTCAAGTGCATTATATACTAAGACTATTCCAAGATTCTTTAAAAACTTGTTTATAATACCTGAAAATTACATTTTACCATACAGACATATCAAAATGCATTTAATCATTTTGTACTGCAGAACAATTGCATTGTTTTCTAGTTCTGATCATTATAAATACTACTGCAAAGAATTCATCATATATGAATAAATCCATGTGCCAGCTAAGTATCTTAGAAATGGTATTACTGGGTGGAGGTTATAAATTTCTTGGAAAATGTAAGACTAAATAGGTATTGCCAAATTATTGTACAGATATTTTATAGTATTCCACATTCCCATTAGTATTGGATATAGCAAATGAGAATATCGTCTTTATGAGTTTTGCTAACTGAGATTTTCAACTTTTAAGACATTTCCCAATTTTACAGGCAGAAATATTATGAAGTTATTGTTTTTCATTTGCTGGAAATTGTATATTTTGAAGATATGTGAAAATTAGGGATATTCATAAATATTGATTCCCTCTATCCTTCTAAATAGATAGTAGAATTCCATTTCCCTACCCTATTCAATGCATGCCTCAATTCTTAATTTGCTTTGCCTATGTAATTTGAGCAGAAATTATGCTGATCACTTTTTAAACTTTTGAAAAAATATGTCAAATTTACAGAAAAGTTGCAAAAATATTTCAATGGTCCTATATATTCCTCACTTTTAATCACCAATTGTTCATATTTGCTATATTTGCTTTTCCTCCTTACGTAATACTTACTATTACTATTAACCTTTTAAGGAACCATTTGAGAGTAAACATTTACTCCTAAATATTTCTGTCTTAACTCCTCACATCAAGGATATCCTCTTACATAATCACAGTGCAATTTCAAATTCAGAAATTTAACATTATTATATCATTCTTATCTAATCTGTAGCTCATATTCAAATTTCATTCATGGTTCCAATAAAGTCCTTTATAACTTTTTCTTTCCTAATCCAGGATCAAATCCATGTGTTGGAATTAGTTGTCATGTCTTCTTAATGTTCTTTAATCCGGAAGAGTTCCTCAGCCTTTCCAAGTCCTATGACATTTATGCTTTTAAATGTTAAAGGCCAATTTTTTTTCAATATTGTTTTGACTTTTCAGAGTCCTTTGCAATTCCATATGAATGTGAAGATTGGAGTTTTCATTTCTGCAAAAGAGCCATTGGAATACTGATAGGGATTGCATCGAATCTGTAAGTTGCTTTAGGGAGTATTGCCATTTTTAAAATATTGTCTTCCAATCCATTAACATGGGATATCCCTTCCATTTAATTAGTTCTTCTTTATTTCAGCAATGTTTTGTAGTTTTCAGTGTACAGTCTTTCACTTCCTTGGTTAAATTTATTCCTAAGTATTTTAAACTTTTGGATGACATTGGGCACAAAATTGCTTTCTTTGGTTCCTTTGTGCATTGCTCACGGCTGGTGTATAGAAACACAACTGATTTTTGGATGTCAACCTTGTACCCTGAAAATTTGTCCAATTTGTTTATTGGCACTAGTCTTTTTGTGTATGGATTCTTTGGGATGTTCTGTATATAAAATCATGTCATCTGCAAATAGAAATGCTATTACTTCTTACTTTCCATTTTGGATGTGTTTTATTTATTTTTCTTGACTTCCAGTCAATGCAGAATAGCAGTGGAAAAAGCACACATCCTTGTCTTTTTTATGATCTTAGAGAAAAGTGTTCAGTCTTTCAATATCAGGTACAACGACAGCTGTGGGCTTGTCATAAGGGTCTATTACCATGATAAGGCAGTTCCCTTCTATCCTAGTTTGCTGAGTCTTTTTTTCATGAAAAAAGTGTTGAATTTGGTGAAATGTTTCTTCTGCATCTATTGAGGTTGTCATGTGGAGTGTTTCTGTTCTGAACATGGCGTATTATATTGAAGATGGACTAGTCAGGGTTCTCTAAACAAACAGAACCAGCAGGAGGTATCTGTAAATATATGAGATTTTATGAAATTCTCTCATGCAACCGTGGATATGCATGAGTCCAAATTCTGGAGGGAAAGATGCAAACCAGGTATTCCATTGAAGGTCCTCAATGAGTTCCCCAGGAGAAACTCTCTGTCTGAAGCGGAGTTGGGAGCTCTCCTCCTGAATGCTGAAATCACTTCTTCTAAGGCCTTCAACTGATTGGATGAGATGTCACTCATTGCTGAAGGCAATCCCCTCAGTTGATTGTTTTATTTATTCACACTTACTTTTAAATCATTTATACATTCACATAGTTTCAAGTGTGAAATCGTCCTACAATTCACTATTAAGAAAATAGCACCTCTATACTCCTCATCCAATATCCTTCTCCCACAGCAAGCCCTTTTCAGAGTCTAGTGCATATTTTTTTCCAGGTACTGCCATCTCCCTTTCAGCCCCAACTGCTGTTTTGCTTAAGGCCCGGAATCTTTACGCTTGTCTCCTATTTGTAGAAGTAATGGCTTCATTAAATTTAGTAACTTGGAGCCAAATTTTTATCATATATTTCAATCATTCTGATGCCTGGGTTTCTCATTAATGTTCTTAGACAAATCTCTCTCTCTCTTTTTTTTTTT
>JAQZBX010077923.1:0-14196 GCA_029593785.1 Cabassous unicinctus
AAAAAAAAAAAAAAAAAAAAAGTTGCCCTGCAGTAAGCATGCAAACATTTCACAATCTAGTAGTGGGCAGATAATCATTATGCTGTCCAAAATAGAATATATGTATGTATGAGTGGAGAGTAACTACAGCCAGGAAATAAAGAAGTGAATTCCCATTTTGTCTTTGCCATTCACGTGCCACTTCACTTTGGGAAAACTCCTTCCTATCCCAAGGATGCTAGGGAATTAGTTAATGCATGATAGGGTATTATAGTAAAGCACTCTGATATCCAGGGATGAATCACGTCAAATAGTTTCAAAGTAATGATAGTGAGGTAATGATTTCTATTCAGCTTCTGAAAAGATCATTTAAAATGATGTCAGCAAGTTGATATTAGTGCTCCTTTCAAGTACTATAGAAGTTGTAGAGCTTCTAGCCAAAAGGTTAGACGCTCTGCTTTACGAGTTCCTTGTCTAAAGCCTAGATAGATTGAGATTCTGAATGACACTTTTCATTGATTGCTGCTTTAAATGTTAATTTCACTAGCTTTGCATTTCACATTTCTTCCTGTTTCTTTTTTGCTTCTCTACTTTATGGCAAGTAATAACCTTGAGCTCATTTACAATTTATTGTTAGCTTTATTAAAATTTCATGAAATGACGGTAAATTGGTTAAACCATGGAGACAATTTAGTTTGTTGGAATTTCATATTTTCTGATCAGATGAAATGCCTCTGTGCAAATTCTCTGTGCTAAACAAAGACTTAGCAACATAACATATACAGTGAAGTGTAAAGTATACTTATGTTGCTTTATCTAATACTTGTGCTGTTAAACAATATTTACAATGGCACAATCTTTAATCTCACCGAATAGGAAAATACTTGAAAAAGCCAACAAAGAATTAATCACACATTTGTACTGCAGTTATTTCTAAATTACAAACAGGGTTATATAAGTCCCTTGTAAAAACCTTTGGAGATTAATTTTTAGAGTCATGCCAAGAATATTTCACCCTAAGAGAAGAGAAAAGAGGACAGTGATTGCTTCTTATATAGCTATATTCCATAAAGATTATTTTTCCTTGGCTAAAACCAAAACAAAATGTAAGATTCATGCTGAACTTTTTCATGTTGAGTAAGTTAGAGAAAATCTGTACTGTGAAAGAATGATTTATTTTGTAATTAACATCTACCCCAAGCAAGATAGAGATGTTGAGTCCATTGTAATTGACACCTACTTTCTGAAGGGATCTTTGGAGTAAAAACAGCGAATGAGATATAAGGGCCATTAGCACATTAAACATTACAATCTCAAAGGAGATATACCATTGAAGGATGAACCATGCCTTTTTTTTTAACAGGATTCAGAAAAAAATGTAAACTTTTTTTTTTTACGCTACCAGGGCTGGGGATTGAACCCAGGAACTCATATATAGGAAACCTATGCTCAACCACTGAGCCACATCAGCTGCCCCGAATTGGTTCCTTCACTTGTTTGCTTCTTTGTTTTCAGGAGGCACCGGGAACCAAACCTGGGGCCTCCTATATGGGAAGCAGACGCTCAACTGCTTGAGCCACATCCACTCCCCAAAAATGTGTACTTTTAAAGCACTGATGTTCACATCTTTGCTTGTGAAGAATCATGGAAATAATTCCCATTTTGATAGAAAAACAAAAATTGGGACACAGGAGAACATAAGACAAGGTCTTCATGAAGAATATCTGTAATCTGCCATATCAATCCAGAGGGAAAATAGTTACCTTCATACAAGGATCCTTCATGTTGCCCTTCAATAGCCACACGCATTTCCCTCTCAGCTCCACACCCTCACTAATCCCTGACCACTAATCTGTTCTCTAGTTTTATAATTTTGTCATTTCAATAATGTTAAGTAAATAGAATCATATAGTATGTAACCTTTGGGTGTAAACTTTTTCACTTAGCACAATAATCCAGAGATCCATCCAGGTTGTTGCATGCATCAATAGTTTGTTCCTTTTCATTGCTGAGTAATATTGCATGGACCAGATGTACTACAGTTTGCTTAACCAGATAATCTCAGTTGTTTCCAGTTTGGTGCTATTATAAATAAGGCTGCTATGTGCAAATTTGTATATAGCTTTTTGTGTGAACAAAAGTTTTCATTTCTCTTGGACAGCAGCCCAAGTGTACAATTGCTGAGTTATTTGATAAGTACATTTTTTGGGTTTTGTTTTTGTTTTTGTTTCTTTTTTTGGTTTGTTTGTTTTTTAAGAAACTGCCACACTGGCTGTAGCATTTTACATTCTCACCAGAAATATATGGGTGGTCCAGTTTCTCTGCCTCTTCATTAGCATTTGGTGTTTCACTAATTTTATATTTTAGTGATTATGATAGGTGTGTAGTGATATCAGAGCTTCATTTGCATTTCCCTTTTCATGTACTTATTTGCCATTGGTATATACTCTTCAGTGCAATGTTTTCAAGTCTTTTGCCCATTTTTAAAATTACATCATTTTTACTGTTGAGTTTTGAGGTTTCTTTATATACTCTAAATACTAGACCTTTGTTGGATATGTGATTTTCAAATGTTTTTCTCCCAGTCTCTACCTTCTCTTTTCATCTTCATAATAGGGTCTTTCACAGAGCCAAAGTTTCTAAGTCTGAAGACCAATTTATATATATTTTTCTTTTATGGATTATGTTTTTGTTGTCAACCCTAAGAACGCTTTGCTTAGTCCTAGTTCCAAAGATTTTCTTGTGTTTTTCACTAAAAGTTTCATAGTTTTTCATTTTGCATTAAAGTCATGATGCATTTTCTGTTAGTTTTTGAATAAAGTATAAGCTGTATGTCAAGATTCACTTTTCTTTTTTTTGGTCTATAGATGTCTACTTGCTTTAACACAATTTGTTGAAAAGGTTATCCTTCATTGAATTGCTTTTGCACCTTTGTCAAAAATCATTTCGACATATTTGTGAGGGTCTATTTCTGGGTTTTGTATTCTGTTTCATTATCAACTTTATTTCTCCACTAATGGAGAAATATATAGTTATTTTTTATATATTAAATATAAAATATAATTATATAGCTTGATTAATATAGCTATATAATAAGTCTTAAAATTGGATAAAGTGATTTTTCCAAATTTATTCTGCTTTATCAAAATTGTTTTAACAAATCTAGTCCTTTGCCTTTATGCTCTCCATTTTTTGGTCCCTTTATCATCACTGCATTTTAAACATAAATTGTCTTTAGTGTCTCCTCTACTAACATAAGTACCACATCAGATGGTATTATAATTTTTGCTACAATCATCAAATATGATTTAAGAAACTCATGAAAAGAAGGATAGTCTATTTACTTTTCCTATTCTAACATTCTTATTTCCTTTCTGAAGTTCTAAGCTTTCTTCTGTTTCTTTTTGTTTAGCAAACTTCCTTCAGCCATTCTTTGCTAGCATTAAATTCTATTAGTTTTTGTTTTCTGAAAATGTGCTTATTTTCCCTTCATTCCTGAAGGATATTTTCACCAGATATGGAATCTGTGGTTGACAGTTCTTTTGTTTCAGTACTTGAAAAATGTTGGGCCACTTTCTTCTGGTGTCCATTGCTTCAGATGAGAAATCTGCTATCCTTGAAATTGGTGTTCTGCTATAATTAATGTGTCTGCTTTGGTTGCTTCAGAGGCAAACTCCTTACCCCTTACATCCATTTGATTTTGATTTTGAGACTGATGATGACACACATACAACAAGAAGGTAAGAAAAGATTGATTACTTTCATAATGAGGTTTCCTGGAAAAAGCATGGCAGGTTCCCAACAAATCCAAAAATCATTTGAGGGAGCTAGAAAAGGAGGCTGACTTGGCTTTTATTGTAGTTATGGAGTGGGACTGGGGGTACAATTCTACAGGCTAAGCCCTGCCTTATTTGAACTTTACACCTGTGCCAAAGCAAGGAGCATCTGGGCTGTCTTACCAGCATTCTTATTTGTGATATGAAGGACAAGAGTGGTGGTGAGATTGAAAGCTGTCATGAGTCAAGCATCATAACAAGAATCTTTATTACAGTGTAATTTCTCTCTGGCTGCTTTTGTGATTTTTTCTTTGCCTTTAGTATTCAGAAGTTTAATTATGATGTGTCTAAGCCTGTATTTCTTTGAGTTTTTCTATCTGTGATTCACTCAGCTTCTTGAGTATGTAGGTTTATGTCTTTGCCAAATTTGGGAAATTTTCAGTCATTATTTGAATATTTTTTCTGCCCCCAATTGCTCTTTCCTCTCCTGGAATGTTGATGATACACATGTTAGCTCTTTTAGCTCTTTTGTAATTGTCCCATGGGTCCCCTGTGCTCTGTTCATTTTTATTTTAATATATTTTCTTTTTTTTTTCAAAAGGGGTAAATTATATTGATCTCTCTTCAACTTCATTGATTCTACACTCTGACATCTCCATTGTCCTTTTGAGACCATCCTATGAGTTGTTTTATTGGTGTGTGTGATTGTATTTTTCAGTTCTGTAATTGCATTTGGTTCATTTTATAACGTTTACCTTTTTTCTGAGGTTTTCTTATTTTTTCATTTGTAATGAATTTGTTTGTCAAGAATTTGTAATGTGCTTCTTGTGGAATTTTATGATGGCTTCTTTAAATTCCTCGTCAGAAACATCCAACATTTGATTCATCTCAATCTCGGTGTCTGTTGAATGTTTTTTCTCATTCACGTTGAGATGTTCCTCCTTCCCAGTATGACAAGTGATTATTTTTATTGTATCTTGGCTATTTTGGATACTATATTATGAGTATCTGTATCCTATTTCTTTTTTTCTTTTTTAGTAGGCAGAGCCACATGAGGTGTAGCATGAGAGCTAATGAGTATGCATGCTCATCTACCTGATGGTCCCTGCTTTCACCACTCTGACAAAAGAGGACTGAATTATACTGCCTGATTTAAGGTAGGTGAGATAGAAGATCAGCTTCCTTCTCAGCCCTGCTGACACCTTCCCAGTGAAAATGTGGCACCAACTCAAAATGCCTTGTTTCCTCCAAGTGGAGATGTAAGCTCTTCTCCTCTCTGGGCCCTCCTGCCATCAAGAAGGGATAAAGTGAGGGATGACTCATATTGCTTTGTTGATGCAAGGTAGTTGTAGAAGCTTGGCTCCTTGAAGGTCCCTCTACACCAGGGAAAGGAAGGGAGGGAAACAGAGTGTCAACTAGCCCCACTTCCCACCACCTTATTCTACTTCTTTGATGGCAGATAGAGATGGAAAGTCAGCTCCTCACTGGTCCCAACTCACACAGCAGCAGATTGGGGGTGAGGGGAGGGATAATGGGAAAAGGAGTGCTAACTAGTCCTTCCTCATACTGTATATTACCTTATTTAAGCTCCTTCCTCGACCAGAAATCTCTTCCCCTGTTTCTTCACCTGAAAAACTTTTAGTCACTAGACTATCTTAGTTTGCTATAACAAATACCACAGATTGATTGGCTTAAACAAAACAAAAGTATTATCTCACAGTTTGGGAAGCTAGAAGTCCAAAATCAAGGTATCAACAGGCCATGCTTTATCCAAAGTCTGTAGCATGCTAGTGGTGGCTTGCCAGCAATCTATAACTCAATCCTTGAATCTATCACATGGCAATCCATCTCCTGTCTCCTCATCCCTGCTCCTCTTTTATCCAAATGCCCTGTGCTTATCAGGACTCCACTATAAGGCCCACCCTGATTCAATTTAACTGCATCTTAGTAGGATTTTCAAAGTTCGTTTTTACAAATGGTTCTATAGACCCAGGGATTAGGACTTGAACATGTCTCTGTAGGGGACATAATTCAATTGATAACAATAACAACATTGTTTGTTTTTTTTTAATTTTCAAGTTGAGCAAATTACCCTGTCTTTGGAATTCTAAAGCATTTTTCAGTTTGGTCTATAATATTTTTTTTCTGTTTATGTGTCTGTTTTTCCATTAGACTATGAGCTCCTCAACAGTAGTTTCTCTAGTCATGTCTCATATTAAGTGCTCACTTCTAAATGGAACTAAGTTGTTTTCTTAGGTTAAAAAAAACATAGAAAGTGTGTTATTTCTTTTTATAGCTGTGGTAAAATAGACATAGGTTTCAATTAGCTAGAAAAAGTAAAACATGGGGTCAAAATAGGCACTATTAATTTAATTATTTTTCTCTTAATTAGTTTAGTGCTGACTATGTGAGAAGAATCTGACTCATCCCTATCTCAGAAAAGAAGATACTGAAAAATTTAGTCATGATAGATTATGTAAAAACAGACCAGACTTGAAAGGAAAGGACAAAAGTGATAGGAATAACAAAAATTGAAGGGTAATTGTTTCTAGGACTAGAAAATTGAACACTTTTATTTTAAATCTTTGAGATTAAAAAATCTGTTTAAGGTAAATTGTTCTTATATTCTCCTCAAATTCACTTTTCTCCAACTATTTTTATTTCTAACAAAAAAGAAGTCCTATATGACTAAAAGAATTTGGTGTCAAACCATCAACTAAGTCATATCATTACAATTCTTTTACACTGAGGAATTCATGCTGCTGCCAGTTTCTTGGATCTGAGGTTCAAAGGCAGAAATATAAAACTGCTAGTGCATTTGACTGGATTATAAAATAAGTAGCACAGTTTGCCTGGATGTCAGAAAGAAACTTTAAAGTTCTGTGGGAGAAAATGCATTCCTTCAGGGGTTGCTCCAGGAATTTAGTCTGGTATCCTCCAAGCATATATAACAGAAACAAATTGTACTTTGCAGTTACAGAGAGGGCTCAAATCCTGATCCAAACCTACTGGAATTAATTTGATCAAGATATTTAAATTCTTAGCCTCAGTTTTCCCATCTGTGAATGAAAATGATGCAAATTGGCCAGGATTATTCTAAAGCTAAAATGAAATAATGTGAGCAAAATACTTTGTCACAAACTTACTATATGGAAAAATCCCAACAATATTAGTTAATATCCTCTCCCACAATGTTATCAAGGTCTACACAGGAGACAGCTCCAGGTTCTTCTTCCTCATCAGAAAGTGAAAGCAAAACAAAACAATGGCAAACCCCTTTGTCTGCGTGGAAATTCCAACATCTGCCCTAGAAACAAGCTAAATAATTTTAAAAGCAAGAGGAAACTGTATAAAAACCTCAAGTTTGGGGAGACATACTGAGATCAAAATGAAAAAAAAACTACAAAGCAGAAGCCACTGATAGTGACTATTCAGATAACGAGGGTAATGAAATGTACTTTCAATGAGAATATTGAAGCCTAGAAAATGGGGATATTAGAAATTGCATTATGCTCTTCTAGCATCCTGGAGGCACTTTGAACTTCTGAAGGTGATAAAGCTGAAATTACAGATAACTAGAGCAGCAATAATATGACCAATGGAATTCTAAAAGGGCCATTTACTTGCTCTTTGTTTGCTACAGGTACAACCCTAGATACTTGTTTGGCTATTACTTGACTTCCACATCTATGACATCAATGTATGACAGATGTGACTACCTCTCACTATCTGCATAGCTACTACCAAACCACCACCATCTCTCCTTTACCTGATGACAGCCTCAAAGCTGGTTTGCCTGCTTTGAATTTTGTCCCATTGTTCACAAAGCAGCAATGGTGGTGCTTTTAAACTGTCAGCTCCTGGTATCCCTCTGCTCAGATCCAAGAGCTTTATATCATACAAAATAAAACTCAAATGCTTTAACACAGCCTATGAGGATTTACATAAACCAATTGCTTCTTTTCTTTCCAATCTTATCTCCAGACCTCTCTGCTTCCCTCACCCAGTTCTACCCACACTGGTCCTCCTAACACTCCCCAAGTACACCAATGTGCCTCACTACACCAGCTGCTTTACTTCCCAGAACATTATTGTTCCATGTCTTCCCTTCCTGTCTTAGTTTGAGTCTCTGGCAAAATATCAGCTTTGGAGAGACCCTTTCTTAGCTATCTTATCTAAAATAGCCACTTTCCTCCCCAGCCACTTGACCAGCTATAATTTTCTTCAAATCACTTATCACTATCTCCCATTCATGTCATATATTTCTATCTTTGTTTTTCATTGTCTGTCTCTCCTATTAGACTGTAAGGTTAATGAGAGTAGAAGTTTGTATCTCTTGTGGCTATAAACTCAAAGCCTACAAGTATATCAGGCACATAGAAGCCCGTAATAACAGCCTCCACTTAGCTTGACAGTTTTGTTTCTTTGCTCCCTTTTCTGGTAACTGCCCTGGTTTTGGCTTAGCTAATGGAAAAGGTGTGGTTTTGGACAATATATATGCCTGACAAAACACATATGTCTGTCTGTTAATTCTGGACATGCCACTTTTTAACTCTGTGAATTTGGGCAAACAAGTTAAACCTACTGAGCTTCAGGTCTCTTATAGGTTAATTAAGGGCAATAACATTTATCTCAAATAGTTGCAAACATTAAGTTAACTTACATTTAAACTGTCTAACCCCGTTATGGGCTTATGGTGTATGTTCAGTGAGTTTACATTGCCTTCCCCACCACGTTTCTCCTCTACACTAAACTATATCTGTCTGGTACAACTTCATGTTTCATTTTTTATTCTTCTGGCCAGACCCAACAGGGGATAGAGAGTAGATAGATCGATAGATCAATAATCTTATATCTGCATAATTTTATCAATGTATTATATTCACAAAATCTTAGCTCTTTTTCTGAAATTGCAAGTTTCTACATCTGTTTGACAGCATGGTAGCTATCATGTATTTTAAAATGATGACTTCATTTTGCTAATTATTATATGAATGGTTTCTTCTTCTCATTTGTTTGGCTGCTTTACTAAAATAGGGGAAACATTTTTTAAATGTTAAATTTCTTAGGCTCAGTAGCTTGCAGTGTCATTTGTAACAAACACATCTAAAAGTAAATCTTGTTAGCATTTTTGAAATCGGAGCATGAACAAACTATCCTTTTAAATTTAATGTGCTAGCCATTCTAATTTCAGGACTAAGTCAAGTATATTGAACAAATTTTTGCACTTTGAAAATAACAAAATGACTAAATCTGTAAAGGAAATCATGATATAATTAACATAATTTTTTATATTTTTCCACAATCCTTCAAAAATTTACTTACTCCATAAATTCAAAACTTACAGAAAAATTGCATCTCTTTTTTGGAGTATCCAGGGCTAGGGATTTAACTCTGAAGTATGCCTTGTATTTGCAGAGGCTAAACAATCAATGCATTGAGCTGGTCAGTGTAGGACACTGGGCTACAGAAGTGTCACAGGAACAGAATTAGGAGGGTACTCTGCCACTTTGCTCAGTGTCTAGATCCACAGCTAGTAGCTACAAGGCATTAATTAAACCTCATTTAGTAATATAATTTGTGGTCATTAATGCATTATTTATATATTGCTTATTAATGTACATTTTTGTTTTGTTTTGTTTTGTTTTGTTTTAATTGGTTCGTATGTACTTTAGTTTGCCAAAGGCTGCCAAAGCAATATACCAGAAATGGGTTTGCTTTTATAACGGGAATTTATTAGGGTAAAATCTTACAGTTCTGAGGCCATGAAAGTGTCCAAATCAAGGCATCATCAAGAGATGTTCTCTCACCAAGTTGCAGCTCTTGGTGATCAGGCACATGGCGCATGGTGGCATCATCTAAAGATACTGTCTCTCCAAGCTCAGCTGTGGGCAATCAGACACATGGCAGGGCATAATGGGAGCTCTGCTCATCTCTCCTGGCTTCTCTGTGGTTTTTTCCTTGTGTCTTTGTGAGGCTTTTATTCTTCCATTTATAAAGGACTCCAGTAAGAAAGCCAAGACCCATCCTGGGTCACACTTCACTTAAGTAATCCAATCAAAGGCCCCACACCCACTGGAGTGGACCAACTTTCAACATGATCTTTTCTGGTCCACAAAAAGCCCAAACTGTCAGAGTATATGAGTGGTAAAATCCCCAGAAATTCTGAAGAGGAATGTGTTAAATAAGAAATATGTTTTTTAGCACTTCACATAAGAGTTGATATGAGGCAATATAGTAATATATAAATATAAATGAGTATATCAAAGTGCATATTTAAAGCTTAAAGCATTAAAGGGTAGAATAATATAAAATAATGAAGAGAAACTAGATAACTTATGGCCGTTTAGGAAGGATCTTATAAAAGGAAGGTTTATACTTAGATCTACAGCATACATTTTTTAAGACAGAGACAAGACTATGAGCCAAGGCGTTGAGGTGAGAAAGGATTTGATAAATATGAAATTAAAAAGACAAGGTGACCAGAACATACATGGAGGAGAGAGTAGCATAAAATTAATTTGAGAGGTATGCATGGGCAAGATTATATACAACCTTACAGGCCTGTGTAAGGAATTTGTATTTGCAATAGCAGGTGACATCATGCAAGGGGAAGACAATAAAGATTTTTATAAAGGAGAATAACATGGTCTAATTCATAATCTTAAATGTTTTAAAAGGATTTAAGGCAGGTAAGAATTGAAGGTGGGAGAGTGGTTACAAGGAAATATTGAAGATAGCTTGAACTTAAACGATGGCAGAGTGGACAGAGAAAACTGAATGAATGTGACGGATTTAGAAGGCAGAAATAATTTTTCTTGCTGATAGATTCTCTTGGAGGATTCAGGAAGAATCCAGTTTCAGCATCTTGGTGGGTGGTTTTAACAATTATTGCAATGATAAAGTCTCAGAAGAGGATCAGGTTTGTTGAATAAAATCAAGAGAGCCTTTTGGAAAAGATTGTTTGATATAGCTAGGAGGCATTCAATAGGAAATGACAAGCAATCCAGGAACTAGATGAGTCTGAAGGTCAGGGGAGAGCTATAAGAAACAAATATATTATAAGTTATTACCCAAAACAGGAATTGCAGCCTTAATTCTGCATTTACATTGTAGGTGATTCTGTAAAATCCAAGTCTGAAATGTATGAAATAGTGATTATTGAAGAAAAGTTATAAGGAATTATCAAGTATTATATAGAATTCCCCTCTAGTATTTTGCTCTCCATAAGTTCTCAAGACAGAAGTCTGGTAAACCTCAGTGCTCTCTAAAGAAATACTTAAATCCCTAGAATGGCATAACAACTAATAGAGAATGGTAAGACCATTCATTAATGTAAAGAAGGTTGAACAACTCTGGTAGCCAGCTTTACTTACTAGCTGCATGGACATTAGAATAATTAGAAGGAGTATTTAATACTAAATTTAATACAATCCTAGTTCTTGGATCCAACTTATGCTCCTGGATTTAATCACCAACTAACTAGTGATAATACATATTTACAGGAGGAACATCTTTATCTTTAAACCTGTCTTGCCATATACACAAGAGAGATTGTATTAGTTGAAACACTTAAAATATATATGAAATATCTGATTTCAGCATCATTTTTTAATTAATCAATTAATTAATTTATTTTTAACTTCTTTATTTCTAAAGAAGTTTTAGATTACAGAAAAGTGACATTGAAAATATAGGGGATTCCCATATACAGTGGTACCTCAATAATCATCATTAATTGGTCCCGGGAGGCCCAACAAGTACCAAAAACAATGAGTACCAAACAAGTTTTTCCCATAAGAAATAATGTAAATAAATTTAATGCATTCCCAAACTAAAGGCAATTCACAATTTTAAGGCAATATGTAAAAAGATAGGGTTGTATATCATTACTTTATATGAGAAATAAACCTAAAAATTAATAAATATTTAGATTAAATATTTATTTAATCTAAATTAAATTTAGATTTAGAAAACTTCACTTTCCCTGTACTGAGACGAGTCCATGGCCTAATGGGATGGTGGGAGGAGAGTGGTGAGGAGAAGAGATTACATGGAGTATTGCTTGGAAGGAGAATCCCCCTCCAATAGAACATCGCGCTCTTGCACTTCAGATGTTCTTTCTCTTTTCTGCTTTTTTTCAACTTGCACCACAGGCTCTGACACACTCTTTGTCACCTTCACTAAAAATTTAGTCAATGAATACTGTTTCTTTCTTCTTTTCAGAATTCCTTGAAAGTGTGAAATTGTTTGGTCATTCAATAAATTCACATTTCTTCTTGTCAGAGTTTTGTCTGGATGGTACTTTTCCACAAAGTTTTGAACTTCTGTCCATTTTGTACACATTTCTCTTATCAAGGAACTGGGGACATCCTCCCTTATCTCCTCCTCACCTGAAGAAATCTCTTCAGCCACCTCCTGTTGCTGCTCCTTCTGTAGTTCCTGCAGCTCCTCAGTGCTCAGCTCTCCACGATGTTTCTCCACTAACTCCTCAACATCGGCAGCATCAACCTCCAGTCCTATGGATTGGCCCCAAAACAATGAGCACCAAACAAATTTTTGAGGCTTGTGGTCAGCCTCAAGCCCTTCAACGCCTCTCTGAA
The DNA here is from genome assembly GCA_029593785.1 of Cabassous unicinctus. NCBI lineage: Eukaryota > Metazoa > Chordata > Mammalia > Cingulata > Chlamyphoridae > Cabassous > Cabassous unicinctus. The sequence continues at coordinate 12,359 of JAQZBX010077923.1, forward strand.
TCACAGCTTCTGGCCGCAAATTCTTCCATGTCAAATTCATTGTCCTATAAAAGACTTTATTCCAGGCCTTATCAATAAGGTTAAAGCAGTGCAGGATATTGAAATGCTCCTTCCAGAATTCTGTGAGGGTCAGCTGGGTGTCAGAGTTTATCTCAAAGCACCTCTGGAAAAATGCCTTGTTGTACAACTTTTTGAAGTTTGAAAAGACCTGCTGGTCCATAGGCTGGATAAGAGGAGTAGTGTTGGGGGGCAGGAACCTTACAGTGATGAAGCTGAACTCCTCTAGTAAGTCATCATCCAAGCCTGGAGGGTGAGCAGGTGCATTGTCCAAAAGTAGGAGAGCCTTCAGAGGCAAATCTTTCTCCAGCATATATATTTTTTGAAAGATTTATTTTATTTATTCCACACCCCTCATTGTTTGTACTCAATGTCTGCTCTCTGTGTCCATTCTCTGTGTGCTCTCTGTCTGCTCATCTTGTCTTTAGGAGGCACAAGGAACCAAGCTTATGACCCCCATGTGGGAAAGAGTGACTCAATCGCTTGAGTCACCTCAGCTCCCTGCTTTGTTGTGTCTTTCATTGTCTTTTCTCTTTGTATCTCTTGTTGTGTCATCTTGCATCAGCTCACAGCAGCTGCCCGTCATGTCAGTCCGGTGTCTTGCTTGTCTTCTCCAGGAGGCATCAGGAACCTAACCCTGGACCTCCCATGTGGTAGGTGGGAGCTCAGTAGCTTGAGCCACATCCACTTCCCTACAGTAAATATTTTTTCATTTATCCACTTGGTGAAAAATTGCCTTTTGACCCAAGCTTTGCTGTTTGCCCTCCACATTACATGAAGTTTGCTTTTTATGACATTATGCTTCTTGAAAACTCATGATTTTCACTATGATGGAATATTAGAGGCTTGAGTTTTAGGTCCCCACTAGCATTCCTACACAACAATAGAGTGAGCCTGTCCTTCATTGGTTTGTGGCTTGATAATGCCTTCTCCTCTTTTGTGATTTAGGTTCTACTCTGCATTTTTTTTCCAGAAATCTCCTTTCTCATCAAAGTTAAAAACTTGGTGGGGAATAAAACTCTCAGCCTTTATGTAGTCTTGAAATTCACTGACAAATTCATCAGCAGCCTTTTTATCAGCACTCACTGCATTGCCATGCCTCACGACACTATGGATGATGATTATCTTTTTAAAGTTATCAAACCAGCCGTGGCTGACCTTAAAAATTTCAACACTCTCATCACTTGGTTCCAGTTTGCTTTTCAAAAGATCGGCATGCAACACTTTTGCTTTTTCACATATCATGGCTTCTGATACACTGTTGCTCACTAACTGCTTCTCCTTTACCCAAATTAATAACAGCCTTTCAACTTCCTAGAGTGTTTCAGAATGCTGCTTTGTTACTGCTTTAACTCCTTTCAAAACATCAGCCTTTTTCATTGCTTCTTTATTCTTCATGATGGTGGAGACCATTGTTCTAGGCATACCGTATTCCCTAGCAAGATCAGTAATGCCAATACCACTCTTATATTTACCTATTATTTCTTTTTTTGCTCAATAGTAGTATGAAGCAATTTTCTTTTCTGTTCAGGACTATCACTGCTCATTTTCTTAGGACCCATGATGAGAAAAAAAATGCAAAAATACATAAAATGATCACAGAAGCTAAGATAATATGGCAATGGGATGTACACAGGGCAAGAGCTACCACGTGACAAATGCGTGACCCTTTGTTTCGGCTGGAAAGGATAGCAAGTCATGAGGCAACTGACACTGACAAGTTCTAGCTTGTGCATCAAGTACCAAACGAACGATGAATATTGGGACAAAATTTTCACATC
>JAQZBX010077924.1:0-14199 GCA_029593785.1 Cabassous unicinctus
TACACTGCCGCCTACCTACCTCTCCTCTGAGTCCAACTGGTTTAAGAAAGGTGTGCTATTCATCAAGTACTTGGGTATATTCAGGTGCTGAATTTGAACTACAAGTCTACAGATACCAGTTTGAAGCTGCAAGTGGTAAATTTGTTAGTATACTAATATAAACAGGTAACCATCCTGTTTTTATTTGATATAATGCACACAAAATGACTAATTTAATACAAAACTACAGAACATGCAAGATTTTTCTGAGATGTTAAATATTACTTCAATGGAGAGCAAAACTTACTTGATCTTTCACTAATGTATGTAGTACCAAAAAGTACACATGGTTTTAGCTCCCTTTACTCAAAATATGAACATTAAGTGTTGAGCCTTTCTCTGCCAAGTGGTTCAGAAATACATTATAAGTAACCTAGTTTAAAAAAATTCAAATGCTAAGCCATCTTGGTCAGTCTATTCTATTCTATGTTCCATATGGTATTTTTCTCAAGCAATTACTTCACAATTATGGGGTTTACAAAATGGCTGAGAAAGAAGAAGGAAGGCAAAAGTGCTTCTACTGCATTATAAGGAACATCAGGATAAACCATATAAAGAATCACATGGTTTTTATACCACAATAACTGTAGAAAGCAGACCAAATTAGGAATGATAAGACAATGCATTCTCTGCAATAGCCAACTACAACAAAACCCTATGAAAGTAAAGATGAAAGTTGTGTAAAGGGTAAAATTCAAGCTTTTTCAATAGCATTATGCCAAGAGGTGAAAACAAAGATTTCAAAACACCTTGTTGCCTTACCATGGTAACTGACTGAGTGCCCTCCATTTCCAATAAGGATGTCTCCAGAGTTTGTTCAGTGATGTAATAGAGTACTGATTGCTGATTTTTAATCAAACTCTATTAGCAACAGAATTAGCCAAATATATGAAAGTATTTAAACCACTACTTTGTGATTTTCTTGGACTTAGGAAAATTAGAGGTTTAGGCCAGTTTTGAGTGAAAAAGGTTCAGGTTAAAAAAGATTCCTGGGAAAAAGCACACACATAAAACCATATGCCAGCCAACCAATCAACTGATCAATAGATTTATTAGCTAGGCTGATTGTTCTTGATAAGTTTAACCCTGCTGTAGAATGCTACATTGCCTGAAAAAAATGATTATTCCTTATTATCTACAAACAGAACACAAGTCCCTAACCTACCTTTCTCCCCCTTTTTAAAAATTTGAGGTACATTCAAATATTGCAAGATTTGGTTAGGGGTAAATCCTAATATTTTTAGTAAGCTTATATGGATAACAATTCAAAGGAATCTTAATGTTTTAAATGGGAGATAACAAATTTAAGGGCATATTTTCTAATAATTAGTTGTACTGCTCATGAAATAAACATTTGGAGATGAGTCCAAATATTTTCAGTGAGTTTGAAGAACATCATTTTAGGGTATTGTATTCTAGAACTCAGAATACAACTTGAAGATGTCAGTCTTTATGCAATGCATGATTTATACAAGAAACAAAAATATTATGTAGGTGGGTCGGCATATGTTCAGCAGAAATCTATTAACAGTTGAGGAAAACTGGTTAACAAGCATTGAAGGGATGGGGTTAAACTTGTCCAAATAGTAAATCTCACCCCAGTGATAGCTTTGCTGTAATAAGTAATCAAGATCCAAGATGGGTGAGAGCGGCATTTCAAAGAATGATCCTTGATTCTCCAAACACAAATGAGTTCAATCCATTCAAGCAGCACAGGAAGAAAATCCATAGGTACTAAGACAATTGCTCTCTTTTTATATGACACTAACAGGCTCATGTCTATGATTTTATTCTTAAATCCCCTTTTTACTACTAGCAGGAGTTTGAAAATATTTCAATTTATATAAATGTCTGAATCTAGAGGAGAAAAAAATACTCATATTGGAATGATTTCTCCTTTAGACTTTCAAAATTTAAGATTTTATAAATAAAACTAGTCAGTTTTATCTAAAGATATACGTAATCCATGTGAAAGGGGAGAGGAAATCCAATGTTCAATCATCCAGCAATTTAGGAGTGTGCCCCTCCTCATTTTAACTGAGGTTTCACATAAAGCTTAAAGTCACTGAGGAAAGATTTGGACACCAACCACAGGTATTGCTCTTAACTATGTCCCCCCCAATAGAGTGCATTCTTAAGGCAGAAGTCTATAGCTAATTGCTTATCTCAGCATCCTAAGTTTACATCACAGCAGCCACTACTGCTTGCACAGTTAGGGCTACCAAATATGTATAGTTGGCCTTTGTATAATTAGACTTTCAACACAATCTAATTACTAAATTAGCTAGGGAGCTGAAAAGATAAAATGTTATGGTATATTTTGTCTTTGCTCTCCCTTGGGTATAAGCTGTATATTTTATTAGAAATGGAAGAGGCAGACTTGATCAGGAATCCTAGTAAAACCCTGATCATGTTTCCCCTCAGCCCTCTTCCAAAACATTTTTTCATTTCTGGTAGCCTGATTTGTAATGAATTTCTCTCTCCCTTCAACCCTCTTAAAGTATTTAGCTGAAGAAGCTGGCAGATAGACAGTGACAGAGAGACAGGGAGCAGTGTGAGGCCACAGGAGAGTCATTCTTCAAGAGCTGTCAGTCCATCCATCCATCACTGAAGAAGAGCTTTGATTGCCTGGTTGTCAGTGGCTTCAGAAGCAGTTAGTCCATCTGGACCATTCACAGTCTTATCAGCACCCTTGGAAAGAAGCAATTTCAGGCATGAAACATGACCCTTGTAGACAACAGACAGAAGAGTTGTGATATGATGTTTATCTGGAGCATTAATATCTGTTCATTTCAGTAGCAGAAATTCCAGGATTTCAAGCTTGCCACGAACTGCTGCATAATGAAGAGGCTTCCGTCCACCTTCTAGTGTCCGGTTGACATCTTCTCCCTTGACCACATAGTCTTTCACCTTGTGCAAGTCTCCGTTTTTCAGGGCCCACATAAATTCCTTGTCGCACATCACTGCAGTGGAGCGGGCCAGCTGGCCGGGCAGAAGACGAGAAGTTGGTGGCCGCAACAAGCGGATACCACTGGGCTAGAGAAAGACTGGGCGACGGGAAGCCAGAGAGGAAAGGAAGGCAATACAAATTTTTAAACATAATTATATATGATTTTCCTCTTTTAGAAACATAAAAATGGGATTATTCGGTTAAGGAAATATGACCATGATTTGATCATCCTCTAAATTACAGACTATGAAAAGTCCACCTTATTTCAGTTGTGTAGAATTTTAGATCTGCTGCAAGAAACTTAAAAAAAGGGATATATGCCCTATTGGTGGTTCACAATGTGGATGTGTGTGACTTTGTGCAATAATTTAAGGAGGAGTTACAAGTATAGTTACTTGTTTTGGGAGCTATGAATATAAACTTAAAAAAACAAGCACTTTATTACTGTATCAATAAGTTCTATTAATAAAAATAGGGCATGAAAAGACACTCATTTTAAAAATCAGTAGGCATTGCTAAAACACTTTTATAATGAATATCAAAAATATGCAGAAAGAGAGAATAATATAAAAAACTCAGGTACCCGAATATTCTTTTATTAAATATAAGAACTTAAGTATTTTCTATGGTTCTTAAAGATTGGATATGTAATGCTAGAGAAGGCTGTTTCATTTCCTTAATTTTTTAATGGTAACTTAAAAGGTAAGATAAAATTTACAATAGATAAATCTATAAAATTTTTCTTAGGCATCAAATACACAGAATTTTAATAAATATGGGAATATTCCCTATCTACATAAAGTTAGAGTACAATAGGACCAATAATTTTTAGAAGCAGTACTCAATTTATCAATTAATATATTGTTGTGCTTTTTTTCCCAATCATTTTCCCAAGGATTTGAATTTGATATGCTAAGATAAAAGTCAAATTTCATATTGTAGTTTACTTAATTTTTATATTCTCGAACTTTGTAAGTTTCAGGATACACGATAAAAATTGTCATTTATTATAATCTGTACCAAAAACATATCTATTTTATGAAATTTATTTCCTCTTTTCCCAAGGTTGATTTATTAACAGGTTTTTGAGAAAACTGCATGAAGTAAGAAACATCTTTTCTGAACAGTTTATAAATTCTGTTTATCTTTAGTTACATGTTTTACATAGGCTAGCTTTAAACACAGTTTTGCATTTACCCCTTTCACATTGCAATGAACAATTTTTTTCTCCTAGTGTTCCAAATACTCTGTATAAGTTCAAGAGTTTGGATAAACAACTTCACAGGTTTATTTCACTATTTCAGTGATTCATTAATAGAGACTTCTGGATTTTTAAAATTATAATTCTAATTATAGTTATTCTTCAACAGATTTTTCTTTAGTTTTCATACATGATAAGATCACAAAGAGAAAATTCTCCAAGGAATAATTCTAACATTTAAAGTTGAAGAGCTCTAAGTCAAATTAAAACAATATATAAGGAAATACTTAAAAATATCTCAATAAGGGATATGGACTTAAATATATGAATTGTTGCTATGAATTTCTAGTAGTGGGAAACATGGGGTGTTGCAGAATAAGTACAAAAAGTGGAATAAATCAAAAGATCCAGGACAAATATTTAGTTGAGCAGAAACCTATCCTATAATAATGGCAGCATCACAAAGCACAGATCAGGGAGAGTAGCATTAAAAGATGATGATGTGATTTCTTCACATTAAAATTAACATATGAGAGAATCAGATGTGGATCAAGTGACTAAGCTTTGATCTACCACATGGGAGGTCCCAGGTTTGGTTCCTGGTGACTCCTAAAGAAGATGAGAAAGACAGCGTGCTGACAAGATGGGCAGGTGCAGCGAGCTGATGCAACAAGATGATGCAACAAGAGACAAAAGGTACAAAACAATGAGAGACACAACAAGGCAGGAAACAGGTGGATCAAGCAATTAGGTGTCTCCTTCCCACATGGTAGGTCCCAGGTTTGGTTCCCATTGCCTCCTAAAAAGAAGAGCAGCACACACAAAACAGACACAGCAAATGCAAACAATGACGGGGTGGGGAGAAATAAATGAATAAAAAAATATTTTAAAATTTAACATATGAAAATATTTTTTCATTCCCTTAATTCAGATGATTTAAGAACCTAAATACTGAAGTAGAAATATGCCTGGTCATTCATTAGGCTAGGAAAATAGATAAAGGTAAAGCCAGATGCAAGTTTAACAGAATGTCATGTTTCTCTTCAAAGACATTCTCCAGCTTTAAGGTTAATACAATCCTCTTCTTTGAATGAACACTGTGTGTTTCTTTAACTCATGGAAAAGCTTAGCTGACTAAAATAATAAGTTATAGTACATTTTGCTGGTTTGAATTTCTTCAGTAACAATGAAACATTCTCCTCTTCTCTGGAGTACTTAGTCACTTTGATTCAGAGGAGAGCCTCAACCTCCTGTCTTGGGTCAGATAAGGGATTTCTCTTTAGACATGCACATCATTTTAAAATTTATTTAAAATACTTGCTAATCAAATCTAAGAACACATCAAATGTATATACACCATGATCAAATAAGTTTTATTCCAGGATGCAACGATGGTTCAACATAAGAAAATCAATCAACGCAATTCACCCCATTAAGAGATGAAAAGAAAAAACTCACATGATCATCTCCAACTAGACAGAAAAATCATTCAACAAAGTACAGCAAAAATTAACTCAAGAAGCTATCAACAAGTGAATGTATAAATAAATGTGGTATTTATAATGGAATGTTACTCAGCTGTAAGAAGGAATGACATATTGACACATGCAACAACATGGATAAATCTTGAAAACTTTATGTTGAGTGAAGTAAACCAGTCACTAAAGAACAAATATTTCATGATCTCACTGATATGAACTAAGACTATTGAGCAGACTTATCGAGGTAGAGTCTGTAATTCAGGTGGACAGGACATAGAAAGAGAAGAGTTATGAGCTGATGCTTAATCTGGGCAGAAGCTGTCATAAGGTGGATGGTGGTGATTTGGCCATGGACAGGGTGATGGTGGTGAGGCTGAGTGCTTGGTGTTGATGGTTGCCATCATTAATTTGTTTCTCAGTGGGTGTAGACCCACAGAATGAGTGACAAAATATTAAATTCCCATCCCAAAGCACAAGCAAAGTGCTATGTCCTCAAGTAGAGTGGCAAAGAATCTCTAGAGTCCACAGGCAGTGCCTAATAAAAGTAAAACAAACCAATATGCCAAGCCTTCAATATTAATGCTTGTATTTATTTACCTTATTCTTGTAAAATTGAAAATTAGCCAAATAATAATTATTTCCTAAGAGTTACCTCTGAAAACCTCTTGTTCCTCAAGTGTGGCATTTCTTTAAGCCAAACACTGCAAATAAATTCACTAACAAATCTCCATCATGGGACATGACTTCTAGGGATAAGCATCCCTGGCATTAAGGAATTAATATCAAGTGCAAACCAGCTATGCATTTGGAGTAAGACCTTGACACAGAGGGGAAACATTAAATGCAAAAGAGTATTAATGGCTCAGATAGTTCAGAATGAGTTGGAAGGTCATTTCAGTGGTTATACTTATGCACACCTCAGGTGGATCTCACTAACTGCCACAGTAAACAAAGTCCAAACTGGGTTGCTCCTGAAGGTTCTAGAGACATCCAGATACTTTAAGCATGGCATACAATACTTGAAATCAGCTCCTCATCATTGAGACTTACTTTGGAATATATGACAATGTATTTTCCCAATGTATCATAATTAGACTTATTTATAATGTCCTTATACATGATTCTTCTACCCCTTTTATAATGAAACTATAATTGGCACTATATCTTTAAAATATGTGTCCAAGAGACATAACATTTGAGTCTCTCCATATGCAAGTTGTGCCCTGATTCTCAGAGGAGTTGTGGCCAGTACCTACTATCCAGATCATTAGACTTGTCCAGGATGACTAAAAAATGATAATGATAGACAATCCCCATCCTGAAAAACAAAGAGTATTTATAGCTGCAAGCAAAGCAGTTCCTATTACCTGTCCCATAATATCTAAGCCTCCTCTCAAACTGAAGCAGAGTGGACATCACTATCACAAAGTACTCATGAAAAGGGAATGAAGAAATATAAAGAGGGATTGCATACATGAACCAAAGTAGACATTATTATTGTAGTAATGGAAGAAATTGGATTATTGATATAAAGGTAGTGGTTGCCAGAGGTTCTGAAGGGAGGGGGATAGATGAATAGTTAGAACATAGTCTATTTTTAGGACATTGGAATTGTTCTGCATGATATTGCAAAGGCAGATACCATCCATTATACATTTTTTCAAATCCTATAAAATTGTAGTCAAAAGTTTAGCCATAAGTTGTAATAAATGAACCATTCACATATACAGTGTTATTAATAGGGGAAGGGGAGAAAGGGGGTGTATGTTTGGTATATGGGACCTGACTTTTCTGTAACCTAAAATTTCTTTGAGGACAAAATGAAAAAACAAAGGTAAGGCACTGGGGGAATAAATGGTAGACAATGTCACTGTATATATAGGACAACAGACCTTAGAGTGTTGAAAGGGAAAATGTTAAAAAAAAATTTAAATATTTTTTCATTTTTATTATCCCCAATTTTTATTTTCAATTTAATTTAATTTTATTTCTTGTTTTTAAAACTATCATTATCATTCATTTTCTTATTAATCATATTTGGCTATTTTATTGGCTTTATTTTTGAAAAAGTTTTATTTTTTTATTTATTTACTTTTATCCATTTTTGCCACCCCCTCTTATTTTTGCTGTTTCTGTGTCCATTTTCTGGGCAACTCTCTGGGTCCCTTTTCTAACCTCTCTTCTCACCCTTCTCCTGCCTTCACTGCAATTTGATCCTCAGAATATCCCATGTGGGATAAAGCTGTCCTACCCCCTGTGCCACCTTAGTTCCTGATTTTTCAGTGTGTTTTGTCCTGACTTTCCCTTGTGTCACTCTCCTGTTACGTCATTATCTTGCTGAGTGGCTCGTGGGACCTTGTGGTTCACCTTTGCACGGGACCTGGTGGCTCACCTGTGGATGGGCCCTGCCACTCACATGCTCACAGGGCCTGGTGGCTCACATGCTCGCAGGGCCTGGTGGCACACCCACACACAGGGCCTGAGGGCTCACCTGCAGACGGGGCCTGACAACTTACCCGCTCACGGGACCTGATGGCTCACCTGCTCGCGGGACCTGGTGTTGCACCTGCACACAGTGCCTGGTGGCTCACCTGCTTTCTTTTATGAGGAGGTCCCAGGGATTGAACCCATGTCCCTCCATATGGGAGACAGACACCCAACCACCACAGCCACATCCATTCACTGGCTATATCTCTTAAGGTTGACCAAAGATATCCAAAGTTACAGTGTTTTCCCATAAAGGATGGTAATATAATAAATCAGCCTTAGTTTATCACCAGCATTTTAAAAACCAGACCTAGGGAGATAAACTAGGTCTAGGGACACGTGCATGGTTTCTAGTAAGGTGAATGTTTAGCCTATATTAGCCACAAAATCAGGAAAGTGAGAATGTTCACATTGAAGAAGTTTTGGATCACAGATGGGTTACAACTGTGGCAAGGGAGGATCATTGGTATAAGGTGTAAGAAACAGGGGATACTTGGGAGGAAGCCCACCTGTGCATCCTCATAAGGCATATAAATATGCTCAAATGTTAATGGGGCATTGTCACTGTGGGTGGAGATTTACACAATAACTGAAGGAATATCAAATTCCCATGGTGGGGAACTCTGCCACATTCTCTAATAGATCAACAAGAATCCTCCAAGTACAGGGGCCACGACTAGTGAAAGGGGATGTTCCACTGATGGTCCCTTGATATTTATAAGTGTTCATATGAACCTTTACTCTTGAAATTGAAACTTAGTCTGGTATTACAGGGCATCTGAGTGTTGCCTCCTTGGAGCCTCCTTGTTGCTCAAATGTGGCCTCTCTCTAAGTCTAACTCAACATAGAAATACATTACCACCACTCCTGCCTCAGTGTGGGACATGACTCCTGGGGATGAGCTTCCCTTGCACTGACGGATTACTACCAAGCACCAACTAGCAATGCGAATGGAAAATGACCTTGATCAAAAGGGGGAAAACCTAAAGACAAATGAGTTTATATGGCTAAGAGACTTCAAAGTGAGTTGGGAAATCATTCCAGAGGTTATGCTTATACACATCTCAGCAGGATGTCTGACTGCCAAATTACATACTACCAAAAAATAGTAGGACTCCTGACGGCTCTGGAGAAAACCAGACCCAATAGTCAGGGCAGATAGCTCAAGAGTCTGGTGCCTTGCCAGTGGGCCCTACTTTTTTATTTATGTTCCCCAATGTGACAGAGTTGGACTTAGTTTTGGTTTCCCTACACATGGCTCCTCTGTCCTTCTATTTGAACCTATAATTAGTACTAGAGTTGGTAGGTGTATGTCTAAGAGACTTAAATCTTTGGGCTGTCCATGTGCCAACTAGGCCTTGAATCTCATTGGAGTTAACACCTATTCTCTACTTCCTTGGCCTCACCCAGGTCAACTAACATGGTGATGATGATGGACCACTATTATACCAAGGAACCAAGAGAGTCTACAAATGCAAGCAAGAAAGTCCTATCCATTGGCCCTGTGGTATTGCAGCTCCTTCTTAATTAGAGGTGAAGTACACATCACCATACCAGAAACTTCAGGAATGGGGAATGAACTATGGACTAAAATAGACATACTGGTATTCTACTCTAGACTTACTGTGATTCTTGCAATGGAGTAAATTATGTCACTGATGTGCAGACAGTGGCCACTGGTGGTTCTGAAGGCAGGGACATGGAAAAACTGAGGTAATATGGGGGCATTTTTGGGACTTGGAAATTGTCCTGAATGACACTGTAATGACAGTTACAGACCATTATACATCTTGTGATAACCTACATGATTGTGTGGGAGAGAGTGTAAACTAAAATGTAAACTTTAATCCACTCTTAGTGACGATGCTCCAAAATGTATTATTCAATTGCAATGAATGTTGCTCACTAATGAAGAATGCTGTTAATGTGGGAAAATTTGGGATGTGTGGGAGTGGGTATGGGAACCCCCTATATTTTTTATGTGACATTTGTATAATCAAAGTATTTTTTTAAAAATAAGTAAAATTTTAAAAATCAGTTTAAACCATATTGCAAACAGTAAAACTTGGCTACTAGCAATATTTCAATATTTGCTCATCAATTTTAACAAATGTACCACAATAATATAAGATGTTACCCATAGGGGAAAATGTGGGAGCGGGATGGATTTGTTTATATGGGGATACCCCCACATTTTTAACTTTTGTGTATTCTAAAACTTCCCTAAAGTGAATGTTTATTACATGAAAAATGAATTTATGAAAGTCTGTTAAATATATACATGAAAGAAACCAAACTGAAATATGAGCAATGCATATTAAAAATGAAAATATACATGAGAAATAGTGAATTGTATATCTATTTATCTATCTAAATGCAGAGATAGAAAGAGAAGTACATTTTAATTTGAAACCCAGGAAAATAAAAATTAATATTACATCAAGTTACTTTTTTGTTTTATTATGGAAAGGGGTGGATATATTAAAAAACACTTGGAATATATTAAATACTCATATGGAGCTGGAAAAAAGCATACATAATACACTTTTATCCAATATATTTAACAATGAAAATCAGTATATATACCTTCAAAACTATTTGACCATCTTTTAATCCTGAAAATGGTAGATGTCATAAACTAGCTTTGTTTCTTTGTGCATATGAAGAAAAGTAGAAAGATATTCATTATAATCATTTAAAGAAGAGCAATTTTGAAACAGTGTGATTTCTATCACTAGGTGAATATAACAAGAATAAATATCAAACACATATTTCTGAGTGAAAGTTAAAATTTCAGCAATGTACTTCTATAATGGATAAATCTGCCTAAACTTAAATAACACACATAATAATAATGTCATATCTACTCCAATTATATTTTATTTTTCTTAAAACCTCTTGATTTGGGGAAATCCTGTTTTTACATTTATTTTCTTTTAGATTAAAGAAATATTGAGAAAGTATGAATTCTGTATCCCCATAAAAGTGTACATTTTCAGTCCTATTATGCCGTTTAACAGAAATAAATAAGAAACAGAAACAGACAGTTACCATTAGTTTAATTGGCCCCTTGCTGGTCTGAACTCCATAAAATATCAGTGCTGTTGTTGTCATTTAAACACAGTTTTTTTCAGAATTTTCCAGAAGGCAGCCTTCATATCCTTGTTCTTCAGGCTATAGATGATGGGTTTCAGGGTGGGTGGCACCACAGTGTAGGAGACAGACACTAGCAGATTCCAAACAGAACTGACACTGGCTTTAGGTAGGCAATTGATCCTGTATTGCAGAAAACAGTTACAACCACAAGGTGAGAAATACAAGTTGAGAAGGCTTTTAACCTGCCTTCCACTGATATGATTCTCAGTACCGTGGAAAAGATTTAGATATAAGAAACCATGATGGAAATAAAACATACAAACTCCAAATATGTTGTGACAATTATGGCTCCAATCTCAGCCAGGTACTTCTCTGAGCAGGAGAGTTTGAGTAATGAGGAGGTCTCACAGAACTGATAGACAAAATTTGACCTACAAAATAATAATTAGAAGGTCAGAGCTGTGTTCAAGAACCCAGAGACAATACCACTTAGTCATGAAGCAGCCACCATATGTTCACAGGACCTTCTTTTCACGATGATCTGATAATACAGGGGGCAGCAAATTGCCACATATCAGTCATAAGACATCACTGTCAGTAATGCCAGCTCTGCACAAGCAAACAAAACAACCAAAAGAAATCTGCACCACACACCCCAGGAAAGATATTGAAAAATTTTGGGTCAGGGAATGAACAATGGCCTTGGGAACTGTGACAGAGATGAAGCAAAGATCTAACAATGATAGTGTCCTCAGTAAGAAATACATGGGACTGTGGAGGCTGCGGTCCAAGGTGGTAAGTACAACCATGAGAAGGTTACCAATGAGAGCTGCCAGGTAGATCAGAAAGAACAGCACAGCATGGAGGGATTGCTCTTCCCAGATACCGGAAAAGCTCATGAGGATGAATTCAGTTACAAACTTGGGGAGATTGGCCATGGCACTATTCTCCATCAGGCTGGGCAAAAGAAAAGACACTGTGAGATTCTTTGCATATACCTAAGAATTGTTTAACCCTATAGTTTGAAATATACATGTGTATTTCTATTGAATTTCACAATTTAAAATTACAGTATGGACACAAATTCATCTCTCAGTTTTCCAATTTTAGTTATCATGTTTTTAAACTGCCAAGAGTTTGAAACAAAATGGGAGCAAAATCTTTACCTTGACACAAAAAGATCTTCAAAATTGGTGAGGGTCTGGTGTTAAATTATCTGAACCACCAATGCAGAAAAAAATTTGAGTTACTATTTTCTCAATTCTTATAGGGATGTTACATAACTGTACTGTTTTATATGCATAGATTAATTCATAATATACAAAGGAGGTTTTTGGGATTAGGACTTAATTCTATCTCTGAAACTAGTAGGGAAGCCAGATAACCTATATCATCTTGACATGTAGATGAATCACATGGACCCTCTCAGTTTTGTTAAATCCATACAATACAAAAAAGTCATTTTTATGTAATAATATTAAATCTAGACACACATCCCATGAAAGGGATCTTTGCACTATTACTTATAGAGCCATTAGATTCTAAAGAATTATCTCTATTCACACATGTTCTGAGAAAACATTTACTCATTTACATTCTACTGATAACTTTTCTGGAGTATATTAAAGTATATTTCTTGAAGTTAAAGTTTTGTGCTTAAATAAACTTGATAAATACAAGACTCAGTAAAATTAGTAAATTTTTTCTATAAGTCTACCTGAAGTTAAATGTGGTAATTTTCACCTTGTCTAAACGAGGGGATAATTTGTATTTTGATCATCTCAGGGGGAAATCTTAAAAGATAAATAGCAGTCATTTGTAGTAAAATTTTATGATGCTCTTGCATATTTTGCAGCAAATGTTTACAACAATGTAATGTGTTTGTGGAGGGGTGATATATGGGACACATATATCATCATAGAAATAAACTTATGCAAGTTTATTTTATAAGTTCAAAACTCTTACTATACACTTCTTGTTTATGTATATTCATGTGCACTTCAATAAAAATATATTTAATAAAACAAAAAAACACAGTGCCCTAAAGTTAAATTGTCTGGGTTTAATTTTTTTCTCTATCACTTAGATGGCTGAGCTGTAAAAGTTATGTAGCATTCCCATTCATCATCATTATCTGAAATCATTGGCTGCAAGTCCTTTGCAGTACCCATTCTGTTTTAAGCACTTTAATTGCATCAACTCAATTAGTAATTAGAATTCTTCAAAGAAATTGGTGTAAGTATTATGACAATTTTACAGAGGAAGAAGGTGTTGTACAGAGGAGTTAATTAATTTGCCCAGTATTAGAGAATAAAAGAATGATGAAGGTGGAGTGTGAATCCCTACATTCTGTTCTAAATCTGTGTATTCACATACTAAAGTATTAAGTCTCTCAGGAGTGATGAATAGGGCTAAAAATGATCTAAGACAGAAGTTCTTAACCTTTTTTGTTCCATGGAACCTTTTGCCAGTCAGGTGAAGACCACAGACCTTTTACTAAGTCCACACTATACTGTGTATTATTTAATAAATCTGTCACATCCACATCAACACATCCCCACAAGAATGACTTTTTTTTGAATTTCAGTTCAAGCTCATGGACCCCTTGTTAAGAACCCCTGCTCTAAGAGCATACAACACAAAAGAAATATCAAAGACACAAGAAGTTTTCAGGTAAATTATTATAAATAGTCAAAATAAATTATGGGTAACATGATCTCGGAAAGGTAAATCAAAGAAATAAGTGGCCAAATATAATTTGGAGGCAACAAAATAAGATGGATTCCAGGAGGCAGAGCTCAGAAAAGAAATGGGAAAATGCAAAATATTATAAAAATTAAACAACATTGGTATCTGAAAATAACTAACTAAGTATCATCAAAATCACTCAAGCATGTGTAAGACCAGGTTTAAAGAATTCCACAATATGAACTGAAAAAAAAAAA
>JAQZBX010077925.1:0-14194 GCA_029593785.1 Cabassous unicinctus
TTAGGGCCATGGTTGGCTTTCACGAGGCTTGCCTTAATGTGCTTGTGTGTACCTGCCAGAGCTTCTTTTCCATGTACCAGTTGAGTCTTAACAATGTGGGAACGTCTTGTGAAGCTGCTCACTAATTTACCACCAGTTTTCTGCGTTTGCTGCTGGAGGGTGCTCAGGGAAATGCAGAGTCACCAGTGGTCATGTTTCCAATGCTTCTTCCTCTCCAGTGGAATTTCTTGTACATCAAGCCAGTTATGAATAGCAAGCACTCTTCTAAAAATCTAGAGTAAAAAATGATAACATCTCCTGCACATAATAAGCATTTTCAAATCTGGATCAAAGGTAGCTCCCACTGAAAGGTAGACTTTTTAAAAAGGTGACCAAAATGTGTACTTTGTGAGACTGAGTGAATACTCTCTTCCATGCAAGCTTAAATACACATCCCTCCCCTTCCTCTAAGTACGCCAGATCCTGATTCATTTTCCATTCCAGACTCAGCAGAAACACAATGCTCCATTTTATAGAGGCTTATGGAATACAATTTTGTGATTAGCAAAGTGTACATTCCAATATGATAATCTTTTGTGTCATCTCAATGACTTATGTAAATTTCTTACCTGTAAATTTGCGTTTTGGTTTTTCCTTTTTACTAAATATCATAGTTTTACTGAACAGTATAGTGTTCACTTTTAAGACAATGCAATTAAAAACTTTAAATGAGGTAATCAGGAGACCACAGCAAGCAATCAGCCTTAAATATGCAATCATATGGAATGAGACATAAACAATGCTGAGTGTTTGGGGAAAGGTAGACAAGTTTGTATAACATGCAACAAGAGGGACACTTGTAATAGAGAGCTCTGTAGCCAAATAATTTCTTGAATTTTAGATGGGTTGCATTTCTGTTATGGCCTTATGTTTTGTTTTTTCACTTAGGTATATGGTATACTTCAGATTTGTACTCCATTTTTGAAAGATGCTGAAAATGTCATTCTATACTTAAGACAAAAAATATTTCAGAGTATTTATTAGTCTGGTTGTCTTTTGGCTTCATTTTGCCCTGCATTACAGTTTTTGACTTGACACTCATTTTTTCCTGACTTTCTGATGTCACCAGTTGCTTCTTACTATAAGTGTCACTGATTCTGAGCACTAGCTCTTTTGTAACTGTGACCTGAGAGGAATAAGATCATTGGAATTGTGTCTTTAAGAAAAGTGGCTCCTATGGGAAGGTTTGGTGGAATGGCCTAAGTGCTATATATCGTTAAGTTAGATTTTTGTAAGATCCATTTTGACTACTCGGCTCTTTGGTACTGTATCCAGAGTTTTGAGTTTGATTAAAAAATAATACTCAAGGAAATGAGCTGCTAGCAAATAATTCACCAAATGCGGACTAGTTTATCTTATTGCAAAAGCATGGAAGCTTCCTCAAATGAAGCAAGCTGGAAAACAATAAAATGCCTTTCTCCAGCATAGATGAGGCCCGTTCTTCCTGTCATGAGGTCACAAGCCAGACCTTGAACTCTAAAGTTGGAAAACTAGGGAGGCCGATTTCTTCTAGCAGACCCATCTCGAGAGGAAAACCAAGCGTGTAGTTTCGGCCTAGGAAACGAATCAGGTCCTGTCTGACAGTGTTTTGGTCTCATTTCTGAGGCCATCACGTTGGGAATACTCTCAGGGGTCTTCTCACCATCCTTATTGCTTGTCTTCATCCTCCCACATAATCCCAGATTCCTAGACCATCTTGTGTGTCCTCACCTGTGCCCCTGCTGCTGCCCTGGGTTGCCAGGTGACCTGCACACTTGTATTCATCGTGTGCTACGCGCTGTCTATTCCATAAATCTGAGACTCTGCACTTCAATCGGTCTGATTCCTCACCCTCCTAATAGTTTTATTTTGCCTTTCCCCCCGTCCCTATATTACTGAAAGATGCTTAACTTTTCGTATTCTCCCACCCCGGTTCCTTTGGCTGTAGCTGACTGACAAGAGGATACATCCACAGAGGAAATTTAGGTGATCATGCTTACGTTCAAAAAGTGGCAGAAAATATTTTATTCTGAATGCCTCGGACTGTTTTCTTTGTACTGCTCTGGAATATATATTTAGAGTAAAACGAATCTGCTTGTAATATTTATTTAAAGTTAAAATGTTAATTTGTGTTCTCTGCCTAAACTCTGTGTAGCAAAAACCTATGCTATTAAATTTTTTGTTGGCTTAATTGAGGTATAATTTACAAATGATAAAATGGATCACTTTTAGGGGTACAGTTTGATGACTTTGACAAATGTATTGAACCATGTAACCCCCACCACAATCATGGTGGAAAACCTCCCTATTACCCTGGAAAGTTCCCTCGTGCCCCTTGAAATCATCCCCTTCCTCCCACCACCTCCTTGCCCTGGTAACCACTGGCCTGCTTTGCCTCCCTGCAGTTGTGTCTCTTCTAGAATTTCATGTTAATAGAATCATAGAGCATCTAGTGTTTGGGGTTGACTTCTTTTAATTGCTATAATACTTTTGAAATTCATCCATGGTATTACATGTATCAATGATGTGTTCCTTTTTATTTCTGAGTAGTATTTTTATTGTATCTGTTTACCCAGCCACCAGTTATTTCCATATTTTTGCAATTACAAATTAAGCAGGTATGAATATCCAAGTACAAGTCTTTGGGTGGACATAGATTCTTAATGTCTTGCATAGATACTTAGGAGTGGAATTACTGGGCCATATGCTAAGCATGTTTAACTTCATAAGAAATTCCCAGACTCTTTTCAAAGTGGCTAGCCTTGTTTGCATTCCCACCTGCTTCAGTTGCTCTACATCCTCACCAACACTTGCTGTTATCAATATTTTCCATTTTAGCTATTCTAGGGATTTGTTGTGGCATCTCATTGTGATTTTATTTTGCATTTCTCTAATGAGTCATTTGCTGACAATCTTTTCATGTGGTTATTTGCAAACTGTATATCTTACTTGCTTCAAATAGTCTGCCTATCTTTTTAATTGGATTATTTTTCACATTATAGAGTCATAAGAACTCTTTATATATTCTGGAGACAAATCTTTTATCAAGTATGTGTTTTGCAAATAGTTTCTCAGTCTGTGGCTCCTTTTCATTTTTGACAGCATCTTTTAAAGAGAAAAAAGTCTGTAAATTTGATTAATTCCAGTGCATCCATCTTTTTATTTTGAGGTTCATGCCTTTTATATCATTTCTAAAGAAATCTTTGTCTAATATATGGACACAAAGATTTTCTCCTGTATTTTCTTGTCAAAATTTTGCAGTTTAAAATTCTGCATTGAAGTCTATAATCCATTTCAAGTTCATATTTGTAAGTGTGAAATAAAGGTAGAAAATTATTATTTTTCCTTTTTTTTGCATAGCCCAATTGTTCCAGAATGATTTCTGGAAAACATTATATCTCACATTGAATTGGCTTGACCCTTTTGTTGAAAATCAAAATGTTTTCCCAAATAATTCACACCAAAGTACTGGTAGAAGGAATTTTTGAGGACAAAGTTCCTTCCCCACAAAAACTAGAAACAAAGAACAAAAGACAAACTGATTTATAGCTATATTGTGAAAGCCCATGCATTAAGCATTTTCATCTCCTGTTTTGCACTAAAAAATTCAGTCATGTGGTCATTTCTCTGTGTACTATTTACAATGTTTTTTTGCTTATTCTCTGTATACTAGTTACAATGTTTTTTGCTTAAGTTTTTTAGTTTTATTTTTTGTTGCTGGATTTTTGGTTTGGTTTTCTTTTTGTTTTACAAATAGCTGCTTCTAAAACATGAACCGCAAGTTGCAGTAGATTCCATGCAGCTTCAAGCATAGTGCCTCACAAACATAGAGAAGACTCTAAAGAAATATTTGTTGAATGGATGCACAATTGATAGTACAGTTCTAGCAATTATAACGACACTGTTGCACTTTATGCTGGATTTTTTTTGGTAAAAATTTGGGAAACCTATAATTTTATAGGAGGTAAATAATGTATCATTGTGGAAGTTCCTACATTAATTTTCCTTTTATGGGTAAGAAACATTTTTAAAATTTTCTTTCTTTAGCCTCTTACATGTGAAAATACACAAACCAATTTTCTTTAATTCTTGATAAAGATAAGCTTTGCTGAATTTTCCTGTTCCATCCCTTTCAAATTTCCTTTTCATTTGTATTTGAAAATAATAGATTGAAGTTGTTTAATAAAGTAAAACATGCACAGTATTTTTAAATAAAATTTTATTGAAGTATATCATTCATAAATGAATATACATAAATAAGTATATAGTAAAATTGTGAACTTAGAAAACAAACATATATATCATCATACAGGGTTCCCATACATCACCCCTCCACCAACACCTTGCATTGTTGTGAAACTTTTGTTACAAACTATGAAATAGCATTGTCAATCTATTACTATTAAATATAGCCCATATCTTACATTTGGTGTATTTTCCCCCCAACCCACCCGATTATTAACACCCTATATTAGTATTATATATTTGTTGTCATTCAGGAGCAAACATTCTCATATTTGTCCTGTTAACCACAGTCCATCTTCCACCACTGGATTCCCTGTGTTGTACAGTCCCATGCTTTGTACAATCCAAAGTGTACACTCAGTGGCTCTCATTAGCTGTCATCACCTCAGTCAATTTTAGAAAGTCTTCATTACTCCAAAAGGAAAAATCCATATGCCCTTATACTCCCCTATAGTAGTCTTTTAGAATTGATGTATCTTCTTTGCCATTGCTGCAAATAAATTACAATATTACTGTAAGCTATCATCCATAAGTTGCATTAGATGGAATTTTCCCATGTATGTCCATATTCATAAGACTTTGTAAAAGAAGGGCATTCTCATATTTATACTATTAACCACAATTTTCATCTACCACCGAAATGTCTATGCTACACATACTCTAGATTATTCTCTAATTTCCTTTCAATTGACATTTATGTTCACAGACTACCTCTTTCAGCCACAATCTCATTTATAAACCTTATTAAAAATTCTATATACACTGATCATCAGCCCCCATTCTCAACTCACGTTCTATTTCCTAGTAACGTATACTCTAGAGTTTACCTCTGTGAGTTCACTCATCCTGTTTACTTCGTATTTGTGAGACCATACAATATTTGTCCTTTTGTGTCTGGCTTATTTCACTCAACATAATATCTTCAGGGTTCATCCATGTTGTCATATGCATCCCAATTTCATTTCTTCTTACAGCTGAATAGTATTCCACTGTTTGTATATACCATGTTTTGTTTAGCCTTTCTTCAGTTGATAGACACATGGGCTGGTTCCATATTTTAGCAATTGTGAATAATGCTGTTTTGAACATCGGTATACACACTATATTTTGATTGATCATTGGCATTCAATACGATGACACTATTGTCATCAAAATAGTAAAAGAAATTTCATATTGTCTTATGTAAATGAAATCACTAGGGTTATTCAATATTTTTACTGATCACTAGAGGTACTCACATTTCTCATTTGCCCATCTTTTGGCAAGTCAATTGATTTGAGCTACTTATTTAGAGTAAAAAAGTTGGCCTGAGAGTTCCATATTTCTGTGTGTTCAGTCTTGATCAAGTCATGTAAAATTTCTGAGCTTTTTCTGTAAAATGGAAAGAACCATAGCCCTGCCCTGAAGACCAATGAGATATTTTCTTTTAAGTCCTATAATACTTTGGTGGCAACAGTGTCGTCATATTCATTGACAATGATCAGTCAAAATATACTGTGTACATTTTGTTTTATTTTGTAAAACAGTCCTAATTTTTTATTTTCAAATACAAATGAAGAGATTTGAAATAGTTGGAACAATAGCATTCAGCAAAGTTTCTGCCTTAGCATGCTATCTAACACCTGGTAGATACCCCATGCATGTGTGGCTACATGACTGTAGTTTTCCATTCGTTTACCAATCTATAGAAATAAAAATAATGTAAAGCAAATTCATTAATGTCCATTTCTCCTGATTTGTCCATTTTTTCCCTGTAAAATAAGGAAAGGTTTTCCTGTAGTAAAATCCTCATGCACTGTATGGAGTAACCTGCATTTCCACTAGAAAGTTTTCAAAGACTAACAGAGTAATTAAGTTTCTCATTCTCATTCAGTGGGAACCGGGAGTTGTTTGCCAGTAAATACTTTCCTTATGGTGCCAAAAATAAACCTGTCATTTCGTTAATGTTGCTTTGAAGGACATAATCTTAGTAGATTATAAATGTCAACAATGCAAGAAAAAGGTTTTAAAAAATGGAAACCTTGCATATTATGGACTAAAATAGTTGTTTTAATTGTTCACAATGTGAAAGGTATTAGCCTTATTTGATTATTTGCTTTTCTCCCCATTATGCCTCTTACCTCATCTGTGGTCACGTGGAAAGGATAATCAATTCCTGTCTAACTCTATTTTAAAAGAGACACTTAAGAAGTAGAGGGGGCAGCCTGGTGTGAAGGTGGGAAAGCTTTCTGACCCATGCTTTTGCGGGGGGTGGAGGGAGCCTCTTTAAGGCCGTGTTTTGCTAGAATCCCCTGACAGAGCAGTAGTCAATATGATAATGTCAATCATTTTAACTACCTTGTCAGTCCAATCAATTGTGCCATTTAGGATTTTGGGAATAAAACCAAATTAAAAATCTGTTCAATTTATGGACCCCCATGAATAAGACTGCAAAATCTCTGCTTGTGACAAGGGCTCTTTCCAAAGAAATAGTCAAAGGCTATCTTACTCTGTTTATGCAAAACCTGTTAGATGTATTTGATTTCTGTTGAACATTTCTCATTAAGGTGGCTAGCTTCATATTCCTGATGATGATATAGTCATCAAGCTTTATGTTGGTAAGAAAATAATTTCATTTAATTTTTAGCTTTCATTTAAAGTAAATCTTAGCTTGGGAAATAGAATCTACTCAATATAAATTCCTATAGAAAATCATAATTTTAAAGTAGTTTTGGATTCCATAGATTATATTATTTCTTATCAGAAATGTATGTGATATAATTATTGGTAAGTCTGCAAGAAGACACAGGTGATATTTTTTTCTCTAATTGACCATTATGATTTGAACTTCATGTTTGGGTCCAGTTACTCATATTTAGTGACGATTATATTTTAAAAAGCCTGTTTGAAAATTTTGAGTTCAGTTTTATTTTTAAATGATGTTGCATATTTCATTATAATAGTTTAGTTTGTCTTTGGTTTATATATCCAAGATCCAAAACGTTGGCAAAGGGAATGAAAGGTGCCTAAAGGCAGCTGAAGGAATAAGCCAACTATAGTAGCAAAATTTCAGACACTTCATGCATCAACCCTCGATATTAGGGAGCTGTCAGGATGTTTGAATTCCTTGGATGAGAGACATCGTATAACAGATATAATAGACCCTTTCCATGCTGTTATGGCTAAAGCCTGGAATGGCTGCTTTCTATGCTTAGTTAGCCTTTTTACCTCTTTCTGTTCTGTTACATGAGGGCAGCTAGATGAGTTTTGTTATGTCATATATAGAAATCTAAATAAAATAAGTTATGCCTTATTACATGTGAAATATGTTTAGCATGTTTTTACATTATTTAAACATACTTATAAACATATTTATATAAATGAAATATTTAAGCATATTTATATTTAAGATTTTGTATATTAACTATAAATGTGTGCTTGTTTACACAATATTTATTCTCAACAAAAAATATAAGCTGCAGATTCAAGGAAATCTATTATTCTTTAATGAAAATATCTAAAAATATACATGAAAATTCTAGAATCAACTTCATAAATTCTCAATAATAAAATCAGGGAGCTATGGGAAAAGAAAATGTTTACATTTGTCTTATAGTTCAAATATACTTTGATTCAAAATATAAAAATTAATATGTAACCAATATGAAATGAGTATTTAACAGTTTTTTCCATTGACAAAATATAATCACCAGTTATATATAGTGTGTGTATATATATATTATAAAATTATAAGATGTGCAAAAAATGTACTCCTGATTCTGATATTTGTTTTACATAATTCCCTTAATATTGTTTTTACGTGTTTATGTAGAATTATTTGAGAAAGATATATGTGAGTGAAAGTGTATGTGTGAGTGTGTGCACATGTTTGTATGTTTTATGCACACACGCAGGTACTCGGGTGTCCACACAGACGGTCCTTTTGGCGGACCCCTGGGAATGCCTGTGCAAACTGCAAAGGGCCAGGGCTTAGATCTAGACATGACCTCTGGCATGGGACAGACAATATTGAGTAGGCCAAAGTTTGGCTGATATGTCATGTTTTCTGTAGGATAAACAGCGGGCATCAGGGCCATTTGGGGGTTGGTATGAAGCGAGCAGCAAATTGGCCATTCAGGACATCCTGAAAGTGTCAGACTTCTGGGCTGAGCGTCACCTGGCACTGGTGCCCTGGAACTAGGAAGAACAACTCCAGGCTCCAGAGATAAAGGGGTCAGAGATGTCACAAGTTACCAATGTGGGAGCAGATAATAAGACCTGGGCTCACTGACCTGTGATACATAATACTCTTCTTGAGAAGAATAAGCTATTTCAAGTTTCCTATTTTAAAATCTAGAGATGACACATATTATTAATTAAATGCAGTTGGTAACATTGTTTTTCATGTACTCTTGAAAACCTTTTTAAAAAGAAAAGTAAAGCCCTATGTTTGGTCTCAAATTGCAATGAAGATAAACTAGAAATGAGTCATTCCATCAGGTAGAGTGAGCCAAAAAGAAATGCCTTGTAAAACACTATAGAAATATAAAACAATTCAGAGGTACATTATGGTGCTAACTTAAAATTGCAAACTCCGAGATGAATCATACTGTTTTCTTAGTGAAATATCCACATACCTGTCAATGTGGATGGCTACTCCTTAAGTACCAATGGAAGGTACTGGGAGTTAATGTAGAGAGGTCCATGGCTAAGTCAGAGGATTTGAGATTGTCAGCTACTTAAGCAGCATTAAGAATCTGATATTGTTCATAAAATGACTTTATATAGTCACCTAAGCCAAATGTGTATACCATCTGATGGAATATCTATCTAAACTTCTTTCTCTGCCATCATGGAAACAAGTTAAGAAATGTAAAATATATTAATTATGACCCACTTCAAGAGCTCAGTCTGCTTCTAATTGGCAGAGACTCTTGCACCTGGACTGAATCAAAACTAAATAATAACCCACCAGCACCACAAATCAACTAGCTTTTGAGACCATGCACAGGGCAAGTGAAGAAAGAAGAATTTATTCAGAATATATTTGGAATTGCGCTCATTTTTAGGATTCTTAAGTATGAATTACATATAAATAAAAGTCATACACCGGAAAACCCCAGAAAGAAGATATTGACTTCTAATAATGATATTCTATTAATTTTGCAAAATATTTATTTGTATTCACACACCTCCTAAAGTTATATAATTGATAAAACAATTTAGTTTCTAGTTATCTAATCTATAATATGCTTACTAGATTTTAATTTTAGCTAAAGAATGAATGTCTGAGGGAAAGTAAAATACTGATAAAAGGATGAAGATGCAATCAATGCCCATAATATGTAGCAGCTCATCTAATTCCTGAAGGAGTGCTTGCATGGTAGCATTCATATTTCCTGTCCTGTTCGACAAGCAATCCAGGACTTGGAAACTGAGTTTAAAAGGCACATCAACAATGATCACTGAAGCTAGCATCATAGTTTTGATTCTGGATGTCACAGAGAATGCAATGTTGTAAACCAAGATAGGGAAATCACAAGTAGGAGCTTCTGTGGAAGGAAGAAAAACATGGTTGTGAACAGAAATTTTAGTTACATTTTGTCATCCATTGGATATTTGGCAGTCAGAAATAGAATTAAATTCTCTTAAATCTAGAATTTAATAGAAAACTTGGGACAAGAGATGAGAAGACAGGGTATAAGATTAACAATAATAAAATCAATAGTATTTCCATACACTAATATTGAACAATATGAAGAAGAAATCTAGAAAAAATACCATTTGCAATAGCAACAGAAAGAATCAAATATCCAGGAATAAATCTAACAAAGTATATAAAGGACTTGTATACAGAAAACTACTAAACATTGTTAATGAATTAAAGACCTAAATAAATGGAAGGACATTCTGTGTTCATGATTTGGAAGATTAAATATTGTTAAGATGTCAGTTTAACCCAAAGCAATTTACACGTTCAGTCCAATCACAGTCAAAATTCCGACAGAACTGGAAAAGCCAATCATCAATTTATATGGAAAAGTAAGGGGTCCTGAATAGGCAAAGCCATCTTGAAAAAGAAGAAAAAAGTTGGAGGAATCACACTTCCCGGTTCTAAAACATATTACAAATCCACAGTAATCAAAACAGCATGGTACTGGCACAAGGACAGACATAAAAAGACCAATGGAATCAAACTGAGAGTTCAGAAATTAACCTTCATATTTGTGGACAACTGATTTTCGATAAGAGTGCCAAGACCAGTCAATAGGGAAAGAGTATTCTCGTCAACAAATGGTGCTGGGAAAATTGGATGTCCATATGTAAAGGAATGATATTGTATCCCTACCTCACACCATATACGGAAATCAACTCAAAATGTGTCAAAACCTAAATATAAGAACAAAGAACTGTTAAACTCCTCAAAGATAACTTAGGGAAGCATCTAAGCAATGGTTACTTAGACCTAAAGCAAAAGCTACAACAACAACAACAAAAAGATAAATGGACTTCATCAAAATTTAAAACTTTTGTACCTCAAAGGAATTTATCATCAAAGTTAAAAGACAACCTACACAATGGGAGGAAATATTTGGAAATCTCATATCTGGTAGGGGTTTAAAATCCTGAAAATATTTTTAAAAATCCTACAACACAACAATGAAAAGACAAGCAACCCAATTAAAAATTGAGCAAAAGACTTGAATAGACATTTCTCCACAGAGAAATACAAATGACCAAAAAGCATATGCAAATACGTTGCATATCATTAGCTATCAGGGAAATGCAAATCAAAACCATAGTGAGATACCATTTCACACTCACTAGAATGACTACTGTTAAAAAAAAAAAATTAGAAGTGTTGGAGAGGATGTGGAGAAATAGGAACACTTATTCATTGTTGTTGGGAATGTCAAGTGGTACAGCCACTGTGGAAGATAGGCTGGCATTTCCTCAGAGAGTTAAATATAGAATTACCATATGACCAGGCAATCCCACTTCTAGGTACAGATCCATAAAAATTGAAAAAAGGGACTTGTATAAATATTTGTACACTGATGTTAATAGCAGCTTTATTCACAATTGGCAAGAGATGGAAGAAACCCAAATTTCCATCAATCAATGAATGGATACATACAATGCAATATTATGCAGCCATATAAAGGACTGAAGTTCTGATATACGTGGCCACGTAGATGAACCTTTAAGACATCATGTGGCGTGAAGTAAGCCAGACACAAAAGGACAAATATTGTATGATCACCGATAAGAAATAATTAGAATAAGCAAGTTCATAGTCAGAAACTAAAATGATGTTTACCAAAGTATGAGGTGGGGCTAGGGAATGGGGAGTTAACACTTAAATTTTACAGAGTTTCTGTTTGAGTGGATGTCAAGGATCTCTTCCAGCTTTTTTTTTTTTCATTCCTAACAAAAAAATCTCCATCATTTCTAATTTGAATATTTACTTTAAACATGTTTAGTCTTGCCATTTGTTTGTTTGATGAGTGATCTTATATATATATTTTTAAGAACAGACAGTATTTTATATATTGATCCACTCAAGATTGAGAAGACTTTACATTGAGAGGTTACAACTTTTTTTTAAGTGGTTGGAAACATAGTAATAAATATAGTACTTCAGTGTTTAATAGGTGCTATTGTTGTTTCATCTGAATAAATATATCAAAACATATTAGCGTTACATATAACAAATATGTATAAATAGACATAACTATAACCTGGACAGAACTCTCCTGTATGTGCTTAAGAAATTTGAATAGTAAGTATATTTGAATGTTTCTTCAAATCCTGATTCTGGGACTGCTTTATTCTGGTAGCTGATGTTTAAATAATGAGAGAAATAGCCTATCTAGTGTCGGGTACTGTGTTGACTGCTGTATGTATTTTAACTCATTTAACTCTCACAAAGACTCTATGTACTAAGTACTATTATCCCCACTCTAGAGATGGGGAATCTCAGGAACAAGGAAGTTATGGGCCTTTTCCCAGGTCATATAGCCGTTAGTGCCAGAGCTGGACTGGCTTCCCTGTCTGGACTCTCAGTCCATGCTGTGACACCTCACTCAGCCGTGGGACCCACAGATTCAGGTGCCTGCATGTTGTTCTAGCTGAGTGCATTGACTCTATTGCTGTAGAATAGTCCATCGTCTGACTAAACCACAGTTACCCATTCTCCCCTTGAGAGACATTTGGGTAGTTTCCATTTTGTTCTGCTATTACAGAAGGACTGCTGTGAACAGTCTGGCACTTATCTCTGTCTACATTTTCCAAGAGTTTTTCTTCATTACGTACCCAGGAGTCAAAATTCACTTTAAGTTAATGCCAGTTGTTTTCCAGTGTGTTTGTACAGTTACCTTCCTCTCAGCAAGAGAGGAGATTCTGTTGCTCAACATTTCCTTCATCACTTGGGTTTCTTAATCTTGGTAGACTGAAGTGGAGCTAATTCATCAGGTGAGAAAAATGAAGGTGGACGTTAGTCCAGAGGGAAATAGAGATTTAGAGCAGAGCAAGCTCTCTGTGTTTGAAATCTGGTTTCTTCAGATTTATGAGAAGCCAGACTCCAGGCAAATTTTTAACTTTTCTGAACATCCTTATGCAGTTTTTTGTATTAAAAAATATTTTATTTAATTTGCTAAACATAGTCTCTATATAATAGGTATTAAATGTAAGTTTGCTAAAAAAATGTGAATAGCATGTAAAAATCCGAAGTATAAGTGTATTCTCAATTTTTAAAAGTTACCTTCAAAATAGTTACCCTGTTCTTTAAAAACAAAACATTGGGAAAAGGTCTATTACCAAGCAAGAAATTATTGAAATTATTTGACCTTTTCAACTGGCACATCTTTTGTTTTTCACTACACAAATATATATGCTTTAAAATACTATTCCAGCCAGTCACTGTTCCTGCAAAGTTGAAGAAGACTTAGGAGCTGATAAACTAACAAAGTGGAAATAGGGATTTTGTTGGGGAGTCAGCAGAAGAGACAGGGTAGCAAAAATTGCAGTACCCTGGTAGGTTGAAATTAAGCTTTGGATATGCTCTAACTCATCTGGAAACACAGATGAAGGCCAGAATCTTAACCTTATGCAGACTGTGGAGAGTAGGGTAGATGGGGGGAAAGGGGTAACTGAGCTGAAACTTCAGCAGGCGGCACTGCCGAGTCCACAGTGTGGAGGGCTGAGTTGTGCACCCAGGCAGACATGTTCTTGGGCTTGGTCTGCATTCTGGTGGGTGCGGATCCATTGGAAATAGGATCTCTTGAAGATGCTACTTCAGTTAAGGTGTAGCTCTACTGAATCGGGTCAGACTTCAATCTGGATTACTGGAGTCCTTTATAAGCAGAATGAAATTCAGACAGCGAGAGAATCCATAGAGAGCATCCAGAAACTAGAAGTCAGCGGAACCTGGATGAGAAAGGAGAAGCCAGGAGAGGCTGCTGTGTGCGTTGCCATGTGACAGAAGAGACAAGGACCAGGGCTTGCCGGACAGCCAGCCCCAGAACACCATAGTCTTCTGGGAGAAAGTATCACCTTATTGATGCCTTGCCAGCTTCAGGACCATGAGCTAATGATTTCCCGTTGTTTAAGCCAACCCATAGTATGGTATTTCTTTTAGCAGCCAGGAAACTAAGGCACTCAGCTATTTACTTAAGGTTATTGTATGCACACCAGTATTTAATTCAACCCTGAAGCAATAAATTGCCTGAAGCAGAAGGATAAAATCAATACATGCAATTAAATTGAGAGCATGTCAGTGCATACTTTTGAGTGCCTTGATAGACGTCAGTGTGGCCAGTTTCTTAACTCCAGGAGTCTGTACACCATGTATGCCATGGTAGCTCTTGTGATATTTTCTCATCATTTTGAAGGCAGCATACTCAAATCTTTCATAAATGTCATTAAGAGGCTTTTATAAGAAGGAATTTTA
>JAQZBX010077926.1:0-14201 GCA_029593785.1 Cabassous unicinctus
AAACAATTTTTGCTTGTTCCTGGGCCCTGGTTAAGAATCTAAAATCTTTTCAAACTGTGCTATTCTTTATGAACTGTGTGTTACCTGATCCAGAAAGCAATAAACCTAGTAGTTTCAATAGTATTCCATACTCAGGTAAAAGCCATATGAATAGTCAGCCTTTGTTTTGCAGGGTTCTAATATGCACACATTTCAGATACCATAGTTTAGTTAATTAACAACAGTTCTCCAACTACACAGCTCAAATACAGTTACCTGATATATTTATTTTAGTTATTGTACGAAATCAATTTTCACTCCTAGCTCTTCAATCCACAAGTCACTATGTAAATAATCCATACACTTGATGATCAATGACCAATCATGTCACTTCTTTCAAAGTT
Organism: Cabassous unicinctus; assembly: GCA_029593785.1. Lineage (NCBI taxonomy): Eukaryota > Metazoa > Chordata > Mammalia > Cingulata > Chlamyphoridae > Cabassous > Cabassous unicinctus. The sequence continues at coordinate 384 of JAQZBX010077926.1, forward strand.
TGTGGATAACTGGCCATTGTGCATGTTATTCAGTTCATACAGATAGCAGAGATGGTAGTTATCTTACCTCTTCTCTCAGTAATAAACTCAAAAGACTATTGACAAAAATGTATAATCAAAAGAGGGAATTGACCAATGAAGATGAAAATGCAGCAAAGAAATAAGAATTGATATTAATGGAAGCTAAATTTGAATGAAACACAAATGGAGATTGTGATGGTTAGGCTAATGTGTCAAGTCGGCCAGGTTATTGTGCCCAGTTGTTTGGTCTAGCATGCACTAGGCTAATTGTAATACAAGGATATTTATGGATTTCAGTCATCAGTGAGTTTACTGCATAGATTGATGATTACATTTACGATCAACCAGAGAGTTTGCTGTCAGCAATGAGTGATGTTTTGTACAATCAGTTAAATACCTTAAAAGGGGAAGTGATTTCAGCATTTAGAGAGGATTTCCCAGCTCGTCTTTAGATAGCCAAAATCTCCCAGAAATTCATCAAGGACCTTCATCGGACTTTCATTGGAGTCCCTGGTTTGCAACCTGCCTGCAAAATCTGGACTTGTGAATCCCCATGGTCACGTAAGAGAATTTTATTAAATCTGATACTATTTACAGATATATGCTGTTGATTCTGTTTCCCTAGAAAACCCTGACTGTTACAGCCTGGTACCAGGAGTGGTTCTTGAGGAACAGAATCTTAAACGGGGGGGTGTCTGTCATGGTTCTGGGAGTTTTACAATTGGCTCTCTACTCTAATTGGACTCAAGGGTGATAGTAACTACCTTTCCAAAAATGAAGAGGCCGCTAACATTCTGTGGTGTGATTTGGCAATTGAGATACACAAAATATCATGACTGGCTTCCCCTACTTCCATGCTCATAAGAAGCAAAGATCTGGGTGAGAGTGTTTTCTACATCTTAATAAAGTTTTCTGTAGTCAAAAGGTACAATGAGTTTGCTGGCTTCTCCTAGATTATCTGGATACAGTTATAAAAGAAAGAGATGAACTAAAGACTTTGAATTTGCAACTTAAAAGCCCCAGGAATGATATGAAAGTTTCTATGTGTGCTCTGAAAGAAAATCTTGTTTACTGCAGCCACAGTATTGAGATATCTGATAACCAGACTTAGACTCTCATTGCATGAATAGCAGAGTTACAAAGGAAACCAAAATCTCAACCTCACAGAGTTTCTGCAGTTAAAGTGAAAGCATTGATTGGAAAGGAGTAGAACCCAGAGGATTGGGATGGAGACATATGGGATGATGATAATATTGGTGGGAACATTGGAATCCTAAATTCTGCTGAGACTTTACCAGATAAACCTGTGATGGCCTGTCCTGTGGCGACCACACTTTCTCAACCTTGTATCACCCAGCCTTCAGACTGTCTCAGCAAGTGTTGACCTCCTCCCAGCCCTGAGGCAGGTACCAGCCAAACTAAAAGCCTACACTGACCAACCCTCACCCTGCCCTGAGGAAAGTGCCTTCCAACCCCTGCCTGAAGAAATTAATCCTGTCTTATCAGATGAAAATACAAAGGAATGCCCTGAAGTCAGTAGTTTGCAAGGTATTTCTAATCCTTCTCCTTACCCATGCCCACCACCTCTCCTCTATTCAAGACCTATTACAAGACTAAAATGACAACAAATCCCCAAAGATGAAATACAAACTGTGACCCAAGAGAAAGTACTCTATACTCTGAAAGAACGCATGAGTTTTACAACTTATATAGACAGAAATCAGGGGAATATGTATGGGAATAGATACTAAGGGTATGGGATAATGGTGGAAGGAATTTAAAGTTGGATCAGGCTGAATTTATTGATGTGGGCCCAGTAAGCAGAAATTCTGGATTCAACACTATAGCTTGAGGGGAATGAAAGACCTCTAACATTTTGTTCCAGTGGCTGCCTGAAACATGGACCAAAAGATGGCTTAGCATGTCTGAGGTTGAGAGGCCCAATTTGCCCTGGTATACAGTAGAAGAAGAAATTCGAAGGCTTAGAGAGATTGGATGCTAGAATGGATTTATCATTTAAGACCTGCCCATCCACCCCAAGAATGTCCAGAGGACACCTTTAACCAGGACTGTGAGGAATAAATTTGTAAAACTAACCCAATCTTCTCTGAAGACCTCTGTGGTTGCTCTTCTCTGTAGTCCAGATATTACTGTAGTGAGGGCTGTAATGGAATTAGAATCCTTAAACATTATGAGGATAATTGGATCTTGGGCAGGAAAAGGTCAAATATCAGCAGTTAATCACCAGACAAGATGGGTATGGCTACCGCAATGAAAGATAGGTTCAAAGCAGCACTTAAAATAGTCTGAGTCACATAGAGTTATGGAGTTGGCTAACAGATCATAGGTTACCTAGAAGTGAAATAGAAGGGCAGTCTACTAAATTTTTTCTGGATCTGTTTAAGCAGAAGAGTTCTAAGTCAAGTAAACAAAACCCAAACTCAAATTACAGATGCAGAGAATCATGGCACCTTAATCAATTCCAAGACTTGAGACAATTTACAGACTCAGAGCCCCTGAATGAGGAGAGGTCCAGGTCCCCTTGGGGAAGGATCCTGTTAAACTGCCAAACATTTATACTGTTAATCTTCTTCCCAGCTTTCCCCAAGGAGACATACAGCCTTTTACCAGAGTAATTGTACATTGGGGAAAAGGAAATGATCATACATTTCTGGGATAATTAGACACTGGCTCAGGAGTCACATTAATTGCAGGAGACCCAAAATTTCACTGTGGTCCACCAGTCAGAGTAGGTGCTTATGGAGGTCAGGTGATTGATAGAGTTTTATTTCAAGTCTATCTCACAGTGGGTCCAGTGGGTCCCCAGACCAATTCTGTAGTTATTTTCCCAGTTCCAGAATGCATAATTGGAATAGACATACTCAGTAACTGGCAGAATCCCCACATTGGATCCCTGACTTGTGGAGGGAGGGCTATTATGGTAGGAAAGGCCAAGTGGAAGCCACTAGAACTGCCTCTACCTAGCAAAATAGTAAATCAAAAGCAATACCAGATTCCTGGTAGGATTGCAGAGATTAGTGCCACCACCAAGGATTTTAAGGATGCAGGGGTGGTGATTCCCACCACATCCCCATTCAACTCTCCTATTTGGACTGTCCAGAAAACAGATGGATCACCACACTCTACTCCCTTTCTGTCTTCTGGTAACCTATTTTACAGACTCTAGCTCTGTGAGTCTGCTCAATTTGCTTAGGTCATATCAATGAGGTCATGTAATATTTGTCCTTTAGTGACTGGCTTACTTCACTCAACAAAAGGTCTTCAAGATTAATCCATGCTGTCCTGTGGGTCAATACTTCACTCCTTACAGCTGAGTAATATTCCATTGTATGTATATACCACAATTTGCTTATCCATTCATCTGTTGATGAACACTTTGGTTGCTTCCAAATTTGGCAATAGTGAATAAGGCCACTATGAACATTGGTGTGCATGCATCTCTTTGTGTCCCTGATTTCAATTCTGAATTTATACCCTCCACTGGGATTGCAGATCATATGCCAGTCCTATAGTTAGCTCCCTGAGGAACTGCCAAACCATACTCAACAATGGCTGCACCATTCTACATTCCTACCAGCATGGATGAGTGTTCCCTTTCCTCCACATCCTCTCCAACACTTGTAGTTCTCTGTTTTTCTAATAGCTACCAATCTAAGAGGTGTATGATGATACCTTATTGTAGTATTGATTTACATTTTCCTAATAGCTAGTGATGTTAAGCATCTTTTCATGTGGTTTTTAGCCATTTGCATTTCTTCTTTGGAAAAGTTTCTATTCAAATCTCTTGCCCATTTTTTAAATGGGTTGTTTGTCTTTTTATTTTTGAGATGTAGGATTTCCTTATATATGCTAGATATTAGGCCCTTATCAGAGAAATGGTTACCAAATATTTTCTCCCATTGAGTAGGTTGCCTTTTCACTTTCTTGACAAACTCCTTTGAAGCACAAATTTAATTTTGAGGAGGTCCATTTATTTTTCCTTTTGTTGTTCATGCTTTGAATGTAAAGTTTATGAAACCATTTCCTACTACAAGACCTTGTAGATGCTTCCCTACATTATCGTCTATGAGCTTTTATGGTCTTGGCTCTTATATTTAGGCCTTTGATCCATCTGGAGTTAATTTTTGTGTAGGGCATGAGATGGTGTTTCTCTCTCATTATTTTGGTTATAGATAGCCAGTTCTCCAAATACCATTTTGTTGAAGAGGCCATTTTGTCCCAGTTGAGTGAGCTTGGTGGCCTTGTTGAATATCAATTAACCATATATGTGAGGATTTATATCAGAACTCTCAATTTGGTTCCATTGTTCAGTATGTCTATCTTTGTGCCTATACCGTGCAGTTTTGACCACTGTAGCTTTGTAGTATGCTTTAACATCAGGTAACATGATTCCTACAATTTTGTTTTTCTTTTTCAGTATGTTTTTGGCTATTAAGGTCACCTTGCCCTTCCAAATAAATTTCATAATTAGCTTTTCCAATTCTATAAAAACTGCAGTTGTAATTTTTATTGGGATTGCATTGAACCTGTAAATTAATTTGGGTAGGACAGAGATCTTGATGTTTAGTCTTCAATCCACGAACATGGAATATTATTCCATTTATTAAGGTCTTCTTTGATTTCCTTTAAGAATATTGTGTAGTTTTCTGTGTACAAGCCCTTTACATCTTTATTTAAATTTATTCCTAAATATTTGATTCTTTTAGTTGCTATTGTAAATGGAATTTTTTTCTTGATTTCCTCCTCAGATTGCTCATTATTGGTTTCAGAAATGCTACTGATTTTTACATGTTGATCTTATATCCTGCCACTTTACTGAAATCATTTATCTGTTATACAAGCTTTGTTGTATATTTCTCAGGGCTTCCTCTGTACAGGATCATGCCATCTTCAAATAATGAAAGTTTTACTTCTTCCTTTCCAGTTTAAATGTCTTTTATATCTTTTTCTTGCTTAAGTGCACGAGGAAGCACTTCTAACACAATGTTAAATAAGGGCAGTGACAAAGGGCATCCTTGTCTTGTTCCAGATTTTAGAGGAAAATCTTTAGCATTTCACCATTCAAACCCACACCATGTTAGCTGTGGGTTTTCATATATATCCTTTATTATATTTAGGAAGTTTCCTTCTATTCCTATGTTTTGAATTATTTCTATCATAAAGAATGCTTTATTTTGTCAAATACATTTTCTGCATCAAGAGAGATGATCCAGTGATTTTTTGTTGTTGTTGCATTTCTTAATGTGGTATATTATATTGATGGATTTCCTTAAGTTGAAATATCCTTGCACACCAGGGATGAAACCCACTTGATCATGATGGATAATTCATTTGATGTATTGCTGAATACAATTAGCAAGTATTTGGGGCAGGGGGAGGGATTTTAGTATCAAGGCTCATTAGAGGGATTGGTTTGTTGTTTTCTTGTGGTGTCTTTATGTGGCTTTGTTATTAGGGTGATTTTGGTACCATAGAGGGAGTTGGGCAATGTTCACTCCACTTTTATTTTTTGGAAGAATTCAAACAGGATTGGTGTTAGTTATTTCTGGAATGGTTGGTAGAATTCAACTGTGAAGCCATCTGATCCTGGGCTTTTCTTATTTGGGAGGCTGTTGATGACTAATTCAATCTCGTTACTTGTGATTGGTCTGTTGCATTCATAAATTTCTTCCTTCATCAATGTAGGCTGCTTGTATATGTTCAGAAATTTGTCCATTTAATGTGAGTTATCCATCTTGTTGGCATACAATTTTTCAAAGTATCCTCTTGTGATACTCTGTTTCTGTGGAATCAGTGGTGATATCCCACCCCTTGTTTTTTATTTTATATATTTGTTCCTCTATTTTTCTTTGTTATTCTAGCTGTTTGTCAATTTTATTAATCTTATCAAAGAACCAGTTTTGGTTTTGTTAAATTTTTTCTAGTGTGTTTTTTCTCCTCAATTTCATTTAGTTCTGCTCTAATCTTTGTTATTTCCTTCTTTCTGCTTCCTTTGGGATTAGTTTGTTGTTCTTTTTCCAGGTGTGCAGTTAGGTCTTTCATTTTAGCTTTCTTCTTTTTTAGTATTGACATTTATGGCTATAAATTTCCCTCTCAGCACTGCTTCTCCTGCATCCCATAGGTTTTGATATGTTGTGTTCTAATTTTAATTCATTTCAAGGAAGTTACTGATTTTGTTTGCAATTTCCTACTTAACACACTGATTGCCTAAGAATGTGTTGTTTAACTTCTCTGTATTTGTTCCTATTCTGGTTCTCTGCCCATTATTGATTTCCAGCTTCATTCTATTGTGATAAGAGAAATTACTTTGCACAATTTTAAACTTTCTGAATTAAGTCTTATTCTATGACCTAGCACGTGGTCTATCCTGAAGAGTGACCATATACACTAGAGAAGAATGTATAACCTTCTGTATTTGGGTGTAATGTTCTGGATATGTCTATAAGGTTTAGATCCTCTAATGTATTATTCAAGATCTCTGATTCTTTATTGACCCTCAGTTGAGATGTTCTGTATAATGGTGATAATGATGTATTAAATCTTCCACATAGTTGTAAAGGCATCTATTTCTCCACTTCCTTTTCTGATGTTTACCTCATGTATTTTGTGGCACCCTGGTGAGGTGAATAAATGTTTATGATTGTTCTTTCTTCTTGGGGTTACCCCTTTAATTAATATATGGTGTCCTTCTTTGTCTCTCACATTAGTTTTGCATTTAAGTCTGTTTTGTCCAATATTAGTATAGCTACTCCCACACTTTGTTGGTTAATGTTTGCATGTAAAATCATTTTCCAACCATTCATTTGCAATCTCCTTGCGTTCCTGGTTCTAAGGTGAATTTCTTGTAGATAGCATATAGATGGGTCATATTTCCTTATCCATTCTGCCAATCTGTGTCTTTTGATTGTAGAATTTAACCCATTAACATGCAATGTTTCTACTGTCAAGGCAGTACTTACATTAACCTTTTTTTCTTTAAGTTTATATATGTCATATTTTGTGTTTATTTCTGTTTTTATCTTTTCAGTTTTTCTTACTAATAATCTTCCTTTCTACCCTCTCCTCCAACCTTCTCTCTCCTGTTTTTTCCTTTCAACTTGTTAATTCCCTTTAGTATTTCTTAAAGGGCAAGTTTCTTGTTGACAAACTGTTTTAATTTGCTTATCGGTGAAAATGTTGAACTTTCCCCCATTTTTGAATACCAGCTTTGCCAGATAGAGACTTTTTGGCTGGAATTTTTTTTTCTTTTAGCCCCTTCACTATGTCATACTACTGCCTTCTTGCTTCCATGTTTTCAGATGACAAATCAGCACTTAATCTTATCGAGCTTCTCTTGTATGTGATGGGTCTCTTTTTTCTTGCTGCTTTCAGTATTCTCTCTTTGTTTTGAGCATTTGTCATTTTGATACGTATATGTCTTGTGGTAAGCCTGTTAGGTTTTATACTGTTTGAGTGTGCTGTGCTTCCTGGTCATGTATATTCATGTCCTTCAAAAGAGTTAGGAAATTTTCAGCCATTATTTCCTCTAACATTCCTTCTGCTCCCTTTCCCTTCTCTTCTCCCTTTGGGATGCCTATCATGCATATGTTTGTGTGTTTTGTTTTGTCATTCAGTTCCCTGAGTCCTTACTGAATTTTATCTCTTTTTATCTATCTGTTCTATCTGTGTGATTTCAGATGTACTATCTTCAACTTCACTAAATCTTTCCTCTGCCTGTTTAAATCTGCTATTGTGTGCTTCCAGTGTATTTTTTATTTCTTGCATTTTGCCATCCAATACTATCATATCTGTTATCTTTTTATGTATTTTTACAATTTCTTCATATGTTCCCCCAGTATTTGCTTAATATCCTTTATCTCTTCTTTCATTTCATTAAGTTGTTTCATGATATTTGTTTGGACATCCTTGATTAGTTGTTCCATGTTCTGAATCTCCTCCTATTTTTAAATTTGTTCATTAGACTGTGTCATGTCTTCCTGTTTCTTAGTATGACTTGTAATTATTTGCTGGTGTCTAGGTGTCTGTTTATCCTGATGGGTTTATTCAGATGGTTAGTTTCTCTTTCTACTCTAGGGTTTTATTTGTTTTGTTTTGTGTTAAGATTCCTCTTTGACACTTGGTTCCATTTATTCTATATCCTTATTGTTGTCCATGTCCCCTTGAAAAAATATTAAAACCATAGACAAGGAAAGAGAGAAGAAAAAAAGAATAGTAATTTAAAAAGATAGAAAAGGAATTATAAAAGATCCAGGAAAAAATAAGTAATATGCATGATAAATCATAAAAAATTGCAAAGGTGAAGAATAAAAAAGGTGGAATAAAAAAGGAAACAAGAAAAAATAGAATAAAATAAAAAAAAACTGGAAAGATGAGGGAAAAAAAAACAAGAAGAAAAAAAACAAACAAGAGAAGGTAGAATGAAAGTAAAGCAGTGGAAGAGGGAAAAATGAAAGAAAGAAAAGAAATAAAGACACTAAAGAGAAAATAGAAGGAAAAGAAAATAAAGAAATAAAGAAAGAAAAACAAAAATAAAAAAAAACAAAAATCAGTAAAAACAAGCTTCCCTCTTAGGCCCCTAGGAACCATCTCAGGCTGCAGGTGCTCAACCATCATCCACCCTGCATCCTACCCTCCACAAGTAGGGTTCCCAGTTTTAGAGAATAAAATAAAGAATAAAATTAATTAAAATAATAAAAAATATAATAAGAGATAAATAAATATATTATATTAAATTTATTTATAAATATAAATAAGAGATACAAAAATGTCTAAAACAAAAAATTTCAGTCTATAAATTCCTTGTCACAATGCAGCATCTGGGTGCCTGACAACCTACTGGATCACTCTCTGGATACCTTCTTTTAGGAGGTACCAGGAATTGAACGAGGAACCTAGGGTATGAGGAATGTGTTCCTCCACTCAGCTACACTCGTTCCACAGGTTAAGTAGGCTTCTGAAAGCTTATCTGGCTCTCTCTGCCCTTTTTCCCCTCAGACAAGTTGGGCTTCTAACAGTTTGCTGGCTATGTCTCCTGGTTTTCTTCTCTCCCAAATTATTAGGGTCCTGTCTGCCTACCCCCTCACTGACCTGGTTCCTCTCTCCCACAGGACTGTTGGGTGTGACAACCTGCCTGATCAAATTCCTTTCCCCTCTCCCTGGGGCCACTTCAGCACTGGCTGGGGTCACTTTTTTTCTTTCTTCAGCCCACCCTGTCTCCCCGCACCCTTACACATCTCTCTCTCTGAGTTTGCTGGGTGTCAGTCCCACAGTTCTTTGCCCTTCTGTTGCTCCATGGATGGGTCTCATTCAACCTCCACTTGCTGGGCTTGCTATAGCTAAGATTCAAAGCAGGCACCAATGGCCATACTCACTGAAGAGAAACCACTCTCTGCCCGCCTTCAGACCATACTTCTTCCCAGGGAGGAGGATATTCTTTCCCTTTCCAGATGGCTATATTGAGCCAGGGATTATACCAAGAAGCTATTCACCTTGAGGGTGGGGTATATGTGTCATTCCCAACTGCAGGGGTGAGTAACTCACATTTCTCATTTGGCATCTTTGTGTCTCTGTTCCTCTCCTTCCTTGATGATGCACAGCACTCTCCTAGTCTGCAGATAGCCTAATCAGCTCCCTTGGATAGCTTTTTGCTTTTCTTTCATTGCTTTTGTGAGAGAGTTAAGCCCTGCCTACCTAATCTGATGCCATCTTCCCAGAAGTCTCTCCTTCCTATATTTTTTATTTTCACAGATTTAATGTTGGAGTTTGTTACTTTTTACAAATGTAATTTTGGGGTTACAAACTATTTAGGTGGGATTTTGACTGAATTCAAAGAGGAATTAACATCACTCAGAGGTGAATATGGAGACTGATAGGACGTTGCATCTATCCTCTTTGGACAAGACCTATAGTCTCCCTCATTTAAAATGGAAACAGGATATTGTTTTATTGTTATTGCACCCAGTACAGCATTCAAAGTGAAGAGAAAGAAGTAAATAGATACTGAGTTGCTCTAGTATTTGTTTTCATCATTTGCCTCTTTTCTCTTTGCTCTTTTGATCCTGGGCTTTCTGTATTTGCCCGGGGTTGGGATTAGTAATCTCAGTGATTTTATCTTTCCTTTCCGCCCCCCCCCCCCCAAAAACTTTTCCAAACAATCTGTGTTCCCATGCCCCAACTTTTCCCATCCAGTTGGGTTCTATCCTGAATTGTAAGGAGGGGAATTGCACAAGATACATTTTTCAAGCTCTTTTGCGAACTTCCTTCTAATTCTGTACTGCTAACTGGAGGAACTAGCAGAAGATCAAATGTGAAAAGTAGAAGAAAAATGACTCTTTTTCATCTGGATTTTAGAAAACATTGTGGCAACTATGGTGTAGGCTTCTGTGGTTCCATTAAGGCAGCTCAGCTACTGATAGCAGTAGAAGCAGTGACTGGGAGTACAGGCTCCAACAGAGAAATTCCCAGCTGGCCTGGGTTCCTGAACACTTTAAAGCTATTTCCCTTTGTGCTTCTTCTTTATTATGAATTTGAGTAATTTTTCCTTCCTTTTGTTTGTCCCCCAAAGTTTTTTGAATATTTTCTATTTTAAATCTCTTATGTTTGAAAGACTTAAAGTGGCTGCTGCTTCACTGATAAAATGGGATGGTGAATGCTTGAATGTGAGATTTCGGGACTAGGAAGAAGTCAATGATTACAATGGTCTTTAGAATAGGTTCATTGACAGTTAAATGAAGAGAGTAGATAGTGTTCAGCACTGCTCTTTTGCACATTATTAGTAGACCAAAGGATAGAATTTAACTTTTAGATCTCTGACCAACCTCAATTGTCTAAGTGATTTTAGAATAAACCAGTTTCTTACTGACTCACTGGAGGAAATCAATAGCAACTGTACAGTGATTACACCATTCAATGACCTATGCTTTATTAATGTCTGCAAAAGAGTTAGACAATGCTGTTCAATATCTCAGAGCTGTTCTGCCATAGTCGTAGAACAGCTCTTTAACCAAATAAGCTAGAAACCTAGAATAACCAGAGATGGTAAATAGCAAGCACAGTCTCTATCAGAAGATGACTTCATGTCATGTGTTAGTGACACAGCACAATTAGGAAAATAAATACCAGTGCTAAAATAAAAGCCTCATTATGTTGAATTAGAAAATAAAATAAAAATAAATATTTTATCTGCGTAAGTTTGGAGATTTAAACACACATATTTATTTTTAACAGCTCTTAAAGACCAACAAAAATATAGTTAAGAAAAAATGTTTCAACATACAGAGTCAAGGGAAATACAAGATGACATGACAGCAGACATGAGTAATGGCAAAAACATTTTTAAGGAAGGAAAACAACAAACCATCAGTATCTGATTTTGCAAAACAGAGATGCTAAATTCTAAGAGTGTAAGATTGGGGTGGCAGGACTACTAAAAGAATTCAAGTTATTGTCCAGGAAAGCTTAGAAATTGCAGTCATCAAATTCTTAAAGTCTAACTGAGAGAGTAAACCTGAACATGTGAATTTGTTGAATATTTTCATAATGCAAAATTAAACACTACTGTCCCTTCTTCCCAACATAGAGAGGTAATTGCTCCATCTCTACCATAGTATAATGTTGAAGGTTTGTTTCTAGAAAGCTTGAAACAGAGAGATTATGAAACTGTCCAGGTGTATTAGAAGACAGGATTAATGTACATTATTAAAAACAGAAATAGAGTGAAGATCTACATAGTGAACAAAGACACTTCCTGGCTTCTCTTCTGACTGCAATTTAAGAAAACTGTGAGCCAGGTTAATATCCTTTCAGACAGAAGACTGAAGGATACTTGAATTGTTTCCTTAAGAAAATTGATCAACCTACGAAAAAACATCTCTGAAAATAAAGACGTGGGGAAGGCATTAAGGAAATGGTAGGATCCTTATCTATGGGTGGAGATTAAAGAGTAGAAGAGTTTTATACCTATAGCACAAAGCTCTTAATCCATCTTATATTTCTCCATATATAGCAACAAAAACACAAGCATCCTGGGATTATTAAGAAAATCTTCTGATATGGAAGTCAAAGACAAAAATTTACAAACAGAAAAAAAGTGAAAAGAGAGCACAGAGGGAGCAAATACATGTATTTATATATATTTACATTGATATACATTTGTATTTATTATATATTTACATTGATATATATGATATATATATAATAAGAAGAGAATAAACTCAGAGTGATTAGACAGCTATTGTTCCCATGACATATATAAAAGGAGCACTTTGAGAATAAGTAATTATAATATTATAAATTAAAAGTAAAATAGAATTTAAAACAGTTAGCAAGAGTGTAAAAGATAAAATTGAAGGGCTGGCATAGAAAATGTAATAAAATATCCAATAGAAAAAAGTTTTTTAAATAAAGATAAAATCAAGTGTTCCAGCAACTAACTCATAGTAGTTCCAAAACCAGAAGAAATAGAATAAGGAAAATGTTAGGGGAAACTTTATGGAATAAATATTACTAGAAAGTTTCTCAAAACCAAGAGAGTACAGTTTACATATTACATGATTTTTTTTTTTTGGTGGGACAACTTGGGTAGGTTAAAGTCAGTCCCTAGTTATTCAAACGCTAATCTAGGCGCTGTTGTGAAGGTATTTAGCAGACGTAATTAAAGTTCTAATAAATTGACTATGTAAGAGCAATTATTTCAGGTAATCTAGGTGAGCCTGACTGAATCAGTTGGAAGGCCTTAAAAAACAAGACTGAGATTCTCCCAAGAAAGAAAAGATAATGAGATGACAGCTCATTATCTTCCTTTCCTGACTGCCTGCCCTATGGTTTTTGTACTTATATGACCAGCCCCCTCAACTGAATAAATCTCTTAATATGTATATGCATATTAATATTTATATGAATATGAATATGTATGTGTGTATGATGTATATATAAAATAAAGAAGGCATATATAATTAATACAAGTATACTTATTATATAATCTAGTTTTCTGTAAAGACTAGTTTCTATTGTAATCCCAGCAATAAAACATGGTGTGGAGCTCTTGTGTAGAATCATTAATACAAGAGAAATGGTTGGCTGTTTTACAAGATTAATGGGGTGATGTGTATGCAAATTAGGTTTCAAGAATATTTACAGCAGCTTTTCTTTCTTTTATTTTTTATTGAGATATGATTCAAATAACATAAAGTCCACACAAGTTTAAATTGTATAATTTTAGCTTTTTAAAAAACTATACACACATATTGCTCAACCATCACCACTATAAAATTCCAGAATATTTTTATTACTCAAAAGAGAAAGCACATACTCTTTAGCCGTCACTCCCCTTAAGCCCTGGCAACTGCTTTCTACTTTTTGTCTCTATGGATTTGCCCATTCTATACAAGTTATATAAACAGAGTCAGGGGAAAATGTCGTTGAAGTAGGCAGGCAGAGAACAGCCCCCTTTGAATCTCGGAGGGGACCCCAACCGGCACTGAGGTGGGTGCGGGGAGAGAGGAGGGGGGATCTGATCAGGGAGGATATCACACCCAGCCAACCTGTGAGAGAGAAGAGCTAAGAGAAGGGGTGGAGACAGGCGTCTACTGTTAGAAGCTTAACTTGCCTGAATGAACAGAGGCAGGAAAACTCAGATAGGCTTTCAGAAGCCTCTTTGAGCTGTGGAGGCTGTGTAGCTCAGTGGAGGACCTTTGTCCCTGGTTTGATTCCTGGGTCTCTTTAGAGAGATGATATAGAGAATGATTCACCAGGTTATCAGGCACCTAGCTGGTACCT
>JAQZBX010077927.1:0-14199 GCA_029593785.1 Cabassous unicinctus
TTAGATTCTTTCGAATCGAGATAATTTTCAGGGTCTTTAAAACAAACCTATAAATGGTTCTAGGTCTCTCCTTCAGCTCTGAAATTATGGGTCTTTTTTTGGATGAATTGGTTATCACAGATTCCTACATAACCTTCTAACTTTTTGTCTGAAGAAGCATATTTTTTAATGAAGCACCATTTTGAAGTTATGTAGTATAGTGAAAAGCCCCGATAAATTCAGTAATATTGGTATGACAAAAATTACCATTTTTCAGTTATCACCAGGAGCCAATTGGAAAATGTAAATTAATCTGTCTGACAATCCTGATATCGGGAAAGACAGTTTTCATTTGAAGTACTTCCTGACAGGACTGCAACTTTATTATTACAAAATATGTCATTTAGTCTTAAACCCCACATTTTGTTAGCTTCAAAACGTGCTGAAGTTTGCAGCTGGCTTTTGCTACTGTATTGATATAGTATTCAAGAAAAAGTCAAGCTCCTGGTCTGTTTAAAAAGCAAGGAAATACCAAAAAATCACAGGCATGAACTTTGATGTTGAGGAGTTTGCTGTCCAGTTGAGGAACATCAACAGATGTTATCTTTTATGAAACTATGGTACAAGTTTATAGAAGCCATCAGAAAGAAGGTACAAAGGTATATTGGGGGAACTAGTATAAATAACCCAAGAGAAAGGTGGCAAGAAGGATCTGAGATCTGCATATAAATTTTTTACTTACATTTGGAAACCTGAGCTGAACATGCTAAAAGAACTAAGTAATCAATCACATTATACCTTTTTGGAGGAGGAGTCACATAAGAAAGTCTCAGGGCTAAAGTGAGACAAAACAGTCAGCTTTCTAAGCATAAACATGCACAATGAAGGAGAGGGAAGTATCAGTAAAACCCAATGAGGAAAAATTTTCCTGCTTAGAGAGAAAATTGTTAACATTCTAATTGAGCATGCACAGTTATGAGAATAGCAGGAGTTTGCCAGAGATATACAGAAGAGTCAGGGCCATGGATAAACTTATTAGTACATGGCAGCTCTGTTATGAAGCCAGATAGGCCCGGCTCCAAATCCTGTGCTCTGAAATTAAATCACTGTTGAAACTGTTCCTTTACCTTGGAATATCCTAGTCCTCCATCTTTGCCTGTAAAAACCTGTTCAATCTTGGGCAGCACAGTGATTTGCCCTAATTCCTTTGACTACCACACTCTGATGGTAACAACTGCTGTCCCAGACCCTTTCTTTTGAGGAACTTAGGGGTGAATTTTTGGGAGCTCTTTCATTGGAAACTTCAGAGGTCTTGTGGTAGAATATATAAAGGAGCAGTCAACATTCTTTGGGAGGCCTAGGCTCCATAAAGATATTTCTAGAGTAAAGTATAGTCTGGGGACCATCTTCATTAGCATCACCTTGGTGTATTTGTTTGCAAGGCAGACTTCTGGGAATTACCCACATCTTTTCAATCAGAATCTCCAGTGTGAGACAAAAGAACTTTTATCTTCAACAACAACCCAAGGTAATAATCTACACTGAAGTTTGAGAATCCATAATCTTAATTCTCCTAGAGAGCTGCCTGACCAACATGTTAAAAATTTGTTCATTTAAGATGTTTTTATTTCATTAAACCAGCACAATTTACTAAATCTCAGTTACTTTTCTTTAACGTTACATAGCAGAGATGTTGAATCTCAAGAGACTTGCAACACTTAATCTCCAGTTATTTAGTTTCACCCAGGAAAACTAACAAGGAGATGATGATGGATAATGACCACCCCAAAGAACAGAGAGTCTGCAACTTCAAGCAAGATAGTCCCATTCATCCGCCCCATGGGAACTAAGTCCCATCTCAATTGGAGGTGGAGTGAGCATCACCATCCCAGAATCCTCAGGATTGAAGAATGAATGATGGACTAGAGTAGACTTACTGTTAATCTACTATAGATTTACTGTGACTGTAGCAATGGAATAAGGTTTTCCATTGATATGGAGGCAGTGGCTACTGGAGGTTCTGGGTGGAGGGAGAGGAAAAAATAGGCTCTATATGGGGGCATTTTGGGGACTTGGGAATCATCCTGAATGGCATTGCAAAGACAGACACAGGCCATTGTGTATCTTGTCCTAATTTACAAAATTGTAAGGGAGAGAATGTAAACTAAAATTTAAAGTATAATCCACGCTTAGTGGCAATGCTCCCAAATGTGTTCATCAATTGTAACAAAAGCACCACGTTAATGAAAGATATTGTTAATGTGGGAATGTGTGGGAGGGGTAGGGAGTGGGGATATGGAAATCCCCTATATTTTTTATGTAACATTTACATGATCTAAGTAGCTTTTAAAAATAAAAAGCATATTAAAATAAAAAATAAATGTAATGAGGCACTTTTCCTAGAGACTGATACCCTCTTCCAAACCAAAAAGAAAAAAAAATGTGCGATATGAGTATCAAAGTTGTCATATGTAACATTGTCTCATTTCTATAAGTTTCCTCAATCTGACAACTTTAGATAATAAACTCATGTTTTATCTAAGACTATTAATTAAAAATAAATAAATAAATAAATAAATAACAGAGAATTGTAATTCTTTAATCTTGGGCAAAAACTCCTAAACAGTACATGCCATCTCTTCTTTGTACAGCTGCCACAGTTGTAGATTCCCAGTTTCACTAGGTATGGAGAAAATTTTAGTGAAATATCAACTGAAAATATGTGTGGAGAGGACAAAACAACAAGGAATAAGCTAAAATTAGGTGAGTCAAAGATTTGAGCTTATTTCCTGTCATATTTGAAAGGAAATGGCCATTATATTTCAAATTAAAATTTTAGCTGAAGAATTTTATAATTGTAATACACTAGATATTTTATAAGCTTGAATTTTGCCACATTCCAAGACTACAATCTCAGCTGATTGCAGCATGTATAAATAGTCTTTCAATTCTTTGACAGCATCTAAAGAATAAAAAAATAATTATTACTTTAGAAATAAGGAAGCGAAAAAATACTAATTTAAAAAATCATAGTGGATTGAATAAATGCTGCCAATAAACATTCCTCCATTCAACACTCTCCTGCTTCCTGTTTGGGAAAAGTGGAACATTTTTCTTTCAGCTGCCAACTGTCCCCATGAAATTTATCTGTTAATATTAGGACATTTACAGACATAAGAATTAGGACAACTTATATGTTAATTACAAAAGGATAGGATGTTACAGATTTTTTAAAAATTATTCTCCCACTCAAAGAAGCGCTGCCAAATTGCTGATAAGGAAGGGCTATTGGTTTGTGTGTGGAGAACTGGTGGCTTGACAGCTTGGTGTTAGTAATTGTGTACTTGAAACATATTTTCTATTTTTAAGTGACAGTGTTTTTAAGTCAGTGAAAACTCATCTCAACATGATCATGGTTTAAACTTTCTCACAACTTACATCTTTTCCTGAGACTCTGTTTCTGTTCCCAATTTACATTGCATTTCCTTTATCAGTATTCCTTTCTCAGAAAGGCATTGTGAATATTTCAATTCTCTACTCAGGCATTAGTACTGCAAAAAGTACTGTATTTTCTAAATCTGACACAGCTTCTTAAAATCTGTGCAGCTTCTCTATATGACTCTTTAATAATAACAGGTAGTATTTTTCAATGTCTACCACACATCAGTGTATGTTTCTAATAATTATAAATATCCTGCTGATAGTTACCTTTTGTTGTAATCTTTTATACTGGTGGCTCCTAATGAACCACATTTCTCAGCATTCATTGTCATGTACAGTCTTCCCTACTGTGACCTTGGCCAAGTAGTGTGCTTTGTCCAGTCACCAAATGAGATGCAAATAGAGGTTCAACAAGCACCTGAAGCACCTGCATATCAGAGCTTGCCCTTTTGGAACTCATCTTCTTGAGATTCATTTTCACACTGTAAGGAAGACCAGGCTATCCTGCTAGAGAGAGAAGACATGTAGAGAGATCCTGGAGAATGAGACACTGTGTGATAGAAAGCCTGGGTAACAGTGGAGCCTTAGTCAATTCACAGCTCAATTCAGTCTCTTGAGTGATCTCAGCCAATAACATGTAGAGCAGAAGAACTGACTAGTTAATGCACTGAATTATGAGAAATATTAAATTGCTGTTTCCTCAAGACACTAAATTTTGTGGTAAGTTATTATGCAGCCATAGATAATTTGTGCCTTTATTTTACAGATGAGGGATTTGGGTACTCCAAAGAGGATAAGTGATTTGTCCAAAACCATAGTTAGTATATACCCCTGTGGTAGTCATCCTCCAATATTGCTCCCAATTCATCCTTGCATCCACGTAATCATGCTCATGTATAGTTCCCTGTCACACAGAATATAGCTGACAAGTGTAATTCACAGTATATTCTGAGGAAATGACATTGTGTGACTTCGGAGGCAAAATTATAAAACACATTGGAGCTTCTGTTTTGTTCTCTTGGATCCCTCTTTCTGGGGGAAATCAGCTGCCACAGCAAGAGGATATTCAAACAATTTTATAGAAAGGAATATGAGACAAGGAAATGAAGCTTTCTGTTGTTACTTAGCATTAACTTGCCAGACATGTTAATGAGCTATCTTAGAAGTAGATTTTTCAGCCCAAGTCAGACCTTCAGATGACTTTAGCCCTTGCTGACATCAGTACTCCAACCTTATGAGGGATCATAAACTTGAACCACTCTGTGTATACTAAGTATCTTATTCTAAATAAAAGTATAATAATTTTATTTTTCATTAAACTATTTATATTAGCATTGTCTGATAATTTATTGCTACTAATCACTAGCAGGTTCTATTTTTTTAATGTTAGATTGTTTTCATCACATCCATACTGGTGAAGAGATAATACCAAGGTCTGTATATTAAAAGTCCATTTCAAGGAACCATTAAACAATCACTAAATAAGCAATTATGCATTTTAAATACCTGAGAGAAATGTAATCTTGTTTGCCAAGACATCCATGGAATTAGAATATCCATGCACATCAGAATGCTAGAGTTATATGATTCTCATGCAATTAATTTTTGAACAATAGAGATTTTTAGGGAAGTGGATGTGGTTCAAGTAATTGAGCTCCCGCCTATCACATGGTTTGTCCCAGGTTTGGTTCCTGGTGCCTCCTGGAGAAGAAGAGCAAGATAAGGAGCTGGCATAATGGGAAGGTGTGGTGAGCTGATGCAATGAGATGATGCAACAAGTAGATACAGAGAGGAAAGACAATGAAAGACACAACAAATCAGGGAGCTGAGGTGTGTCTCAGCTCAAGTGATTGAGCATCTCTCTCCCACATGGGAGGTCCCGGGTTCAGTTCCTGGTGCCTCCTAAAAAGAAAATGAGCAGACACAGAGAGTACCCAACAAATGGACACAGAGAGCAGACAGCAAGCACAAAAGAGTGGGTTGTGGATAAATAAAATAAATATTCAAAAATAGGAATTTATAGATTCTATTGTGGAAAAATGAAAAAAAATACAACAGTTTATAATTACACTATTTTATAAGTAGCCTATTACTGACACAAGATATTGAAACGTGTTTTAAAATATAGGATTATTTGAATTTGGTGAAGTTTAGAATATTTTATGAATTGCAGTAACTGATTATCCCACATTGTTGTAGAGGCCTTAATATTTTGGAGAAGTACTACTTGATGAAGGGCAACTGAAAAATTTCCTTCTTAAAGGTCAGGAGTATAAATCCAAACACATCGCAGGAATATATACTGTGAGAAGTGCATTTACAAACATTATCTCAGTTAATTCTTATAACAAACTGGTGAAATCAGCATTATTAGCTACATTTTTCACGTGAGACATTCAAAGGAATTTTAAATTGTCCAAGATCACATTGTTAATAATTGTTGAAACTGAACTTGTTAAAATTTAGATCTTACTAGTTCATTATACCACATGGTTTCCCTTTAGGTCCCTTTAAGGCTTTGGAAAATGCCACATCATTGCCATCATCATCATGTTCATTTCAACATCATCTTCATCTTCATCATTATTTTCCATGCACAGATTCCTTGGTTTCACAATCAACAAAGAGGTCATATATTAAGGGTCTAGCCCCCAATTTTTCCTTCATGTGCTTTATAGGATCAGATTTAGTGAATATTTTAATCACATATGATTTTTGCTGTACATATGACACTAAATTATTCCTGTTGCAGATCTAATTATTTGTACCAGATTCATTACTACTGAACCTGTTATTGTTATCCAATATAAACTTTTCTTTTGAATGCAAATATTTGACAATGACAGTAATTACCTAAATCATATAAAGAAGACATTGCATATAGTCATCATTCTTCAATGTCACGTCACTAAGTAAAAATAGGTAGTGCCTTACATCCCAGGAGTTTTTTGAAAATCCATTCAATTTTAAATTAAGAGATTTTCCTACCTATTCATTTAGTTCATGGAAAAATTCAATTTATACACAATTTACATAGAATTAATTATTAATGAATTGTTTACCATGTAAGGAAAACTACTGATTAATTATATATGTAATAATATTTGTCAAATATATATACATTCATATATATATGTATGTGTGACTCAGCCTCATACTCCTGAATGTATTTAATAAATAAATTAGATCAATATAGTATCTTTTTATCTTTTCTTTAAATTGTGACTTATTATGATTTGAGCACTCATATTCATTGGGAAATCCTTTTCAGATCTTTCTTATCATAATATATTCCTTGCCATTTGTTTTCAATTTTTTGAACATGTAACTTTTTAGAGAGTTACAATGTTGCAGTTTTCATTAGCAGTTTTCTGAAGGGGACTAAAGCATATTCATGAATCCCATTTCTAATTATGGCCTATTTATATAATTAAATGTCTGTTGATTAAGCAAATAGATACTGGATTCACTAATATACAATATGTTTTAAGTATAATAAATTATGGTATCAATTTTTGAAGTTGATTGTTATTTATCTAATATGCAAAGTTCTTGATTATCTTCAATAAAATGTTTATTCATATTACTATGTTTAAAGTGACCAGTTGGTACTTACAAAAATAAAAGACATTTCTTATAATACACATCTCATGCTGTCATATAAAGATAATTTTCTTTATAACATTGAACAACTGTCTTATTTTTATGATGTGTTAATTGTATTCTGGTTATGGATAGGAATTATATTTGACAAATATAAATTGTAAGATTTTAACTTCCAAATCATGTTTCTATTTACAAAATATGTTTATTATTTTTAAAGTGGTGTTCTTTGAGACCATCTGAAATCTAATAGTGTTATGTAGAGAAATACTTTTTCAGAGGAGGAAGAATAACTTTTAAATGAACTCACTCTTACTTTTTCTTGAGCAAATAAAAGTAAAACTTAATGCCTATTGGAGATCTTAAAATAGAAACTTTTAAAATGTTTAAGTGGTTTAATTATTTGAATAGCTATCATATTTTTTGGTAACGAATCATGAATTTAGATTCAGTGGGTTAAGTCTATCTTAATAAATAAGTTAAAACCTCTCACCAGCCCTTATGCTAGTAATAGAAGCCAATTACTTACAAGTTTGCTCCTACCCAGAACCAGTTCTAGAACCAGTAATAACGAAATATAGTGAGGTACTAATAATTATGTCCTACCAATGAGTGGGATTTGTTTTGAGACCACTGTTCTTTAGCATATATCTGAGCCATTGTACTGACCAGAGTCAAATTTACTAATGGGAAGAATCAATCTTCAGTGTTCCTCCAAATCCTATTTATTTAGCCTTCTTCTAGTCTCATCTTTACATTGATTCTTTCTACACTGTTTTCCTCTATATATTGTCATGGGAAAGAAGAAGTCCCATAAGAGCCTATCTGAAATCAATAGTCATGTTTTGCAATGAAAACATATAATATTGTTGATAAAATACTTCCTTAGACTGTGAACGTGAAACATATATGAAGATATTGAGATTAGTAGAGGAAAATAATAAATGCATTAACATGTACTAAAATTCCTTCACAATTGGTTACAACACAATATGAAACAGCATGTGAAATGTTTATCTTCCATCTCTAAAATGTTCTTATCCTTTGGTTCTCAAAAATCTTTGTGGCTCTTTAAATGCAGTTTCCTGGGTCCAAGGTCAAAGATTATGAGAATCAGGCCTGGCAACTTGTACTTATAACAAATTATCCATAAGTGAATCTGAAGTTATTTATACGTGGCCTAGACTTTCACAAAATATATATGCCTTCTGAAATCAGCAAGCTGTTGAGATCATGACCACTATGTGCAATTTACCAAAATTCTAGGAAATTCATTTAAACTGATGTGTCTTTGCAAATGGAGATGAGTATTAATTGTAAGGGGCATGATTACAATGTTCTGCCAATTTTTGGTCAGGCATGGCCTGTATGCCTAGCAGCATATATGGGAATGGATATGTAGCCTCTAAGGCAAGGAAGGTGCATGAGAAACAGCCTCTGAAATAGTCACTGAGGAATAATTCTCTTTTTTAAGTAAAATATAGCACTCATGATTGTATGGTAATAGAATTTTGCCTTCCATATATAAACTTAGTACTAATTAAATGGTCAAGGTAAAGTATCACAATGGACATCACAGAAATGGAACACTTGGGGCAAGGAATGTTTCATAGTCCTGGTAAGTGGATGTAGATAGTAAGGTACGTCTTATGATAAAAGGGTCTCAGATTATAGAATGAAGAGTGGAGACAAAGAAAGTTACTAGAAAACAAACGATAGAAAATCATCAAAATATGTGTCATCATTTTTATTACCAGTTCCTGGCACAAATTTGATGACCCTATTTTAAAATTATTTGAAATCTCTAAAGCATCTATCTCATCACTTGTGGTCTCAATTTTCCACTCTCCATGAAGATCCACAATCTTTCACTACTATTTCTCTTGCCTGATTCTTATCCTGAATTTTAACATAAAATTGAGAGGATTTTTTCAATCTTTTGAGGATAATCCTCTTCTATCCACTTATGCATTCCACTTCTCAATCTTCCATTCTCCAGTGGCCTTTAAAAATAAATAGTATGGGTATTTTACAGTCTTGATGATTTGGTTTGTATGAACTTTGACTTATCTTTAGTACCCTTCATTTCTTATTTGTTGTAAATATAATTTTAATTGATTTAATAACATGACTGAAGTTCCAAGACGGCAAAAAGTTTTACTCCCTAAAGAACCATATTTTCTATTATACCATGCTTAACCCAAGGTAAACAAAAACAGTTGTAACTATGGAGCACCGAAGTTCATAATTTAATCTGGATTAGTCTGCTTCAATTTAAATTTATATGCTGTATTTCTTTGCCCTAGAGAATTTTTTTAGGTATATTTTAATTTTTGTTTGGCCATAGATCATTGATTGCCTGTTAAGAAGGCTATACAATGTGGTCTACATACATTTGCAGATTTTAACTTTGGTCACAGGTACCAAAAAGTTGCCTAGACAATGAAGAAAAATACAATGTAGTCACAGCATTTCCATTTTTAATTAGTCCACATTAATTTATCCCTTGCACTCTCACTTCATCCTATGCCATGTTTCAGCTGTATGGTTATTTATGATTTAAAACCCAATTTTCTCCCGTGAACAGAAATAGCTGAACTTTTTAAAAATTAAAAGCCAATTAAGTTTGATTATCAGGTAGGTGAATTTGTTGGAAATATTTTTCCTTTTTCAGAACATTCACTACAAAATAGAGGCAAAAGCACTTCAAGATAAGTTTGCTTTTGAGATTTGCCTCAGTAAACTCTTCATACTGAAAAATGTAACAATAATCATGATCATTTACTGAGGACATAGATTGCACAAGTTATATGTTTTGGTAGCTAAAAGTTGCTGGTAGCAATATGGCAGTATGGTTTGGTGTTTTTAATGGGAATTCATTAGCCTAAAAGCTTACAGTTCTGAGGCTGTGGAAGTTTCTAAATTAAGGAATAATCAAGAGATGCTGTCTCACCAAGTTGCAGCTTTGAGCTATCAAGCATATGGCAGGGCATAATGGTGGCTCTGCTGGTCTCTGCTTTCTCCTCCAGGCTTAATTTCTCCTTGAGCTCAGCTGTGGGTGATCAGACATATGGCTCATTTCTCCTCTCTTCTCTGGACCTAGTCTCTTTCAGCCTCTTATGGGCCACTTTCTGCACCTCTGTGCTCCACTGATTCTTGCCTCCAGCTTCCTGGGCCTCTCTCTCAGACTCTCAGGGTTTTGTCTCTCTGCAGGTTTTGTTCTGTGTGTCTCTGCATGTTTCTCTCATTTTCAAAAGACCCCAGTAAAAGGATTAAGACCAACCTGGGTCATGCCGTACTGAAGTGATCTAATCAAAATGAAGATTCCTTAACTCAGTTTAACCCAAAGTTCTAATCTACAATAGATATATATACACAGGAATTGATTAGCTCTAAAGGCATGATCTTCTGGAGTCCAACAAACATCAAACTATCACAGCATGTCACATACCGTACAAAAACTCTGCAAAGCTGTTATTATTATTCCAGTATTAAGTATAAGGAAAGCAGGACACATATTAAGTAATTTGCCTAAGGTTATGGTACCACAGAGTACTAAAAAGTACAAAAGCCAGGATTTAAACTCAGTTCTATTCATGGTCAACTCCACAATGCTCTATAAACATAGAAAAGGTCTATTCTACTTTTCTGGAATATGGTAGTTAGGGAAATGTGAATATCATTAAGTTATCTTGTTTACTTGCTCAGAGAACAGGTTGGTACCAGAATGTTATCACTGACATACCCTACCCAATTTTCCACCATTGTTCAGTTCCTGTTATAAATTTTCCAGCTTCCAAATACGTATAAAAGTTCAGGCAGGTTTTCTGGTAACAGTGTCAAATGTTATTTTCTCTCATTGTCTCAAACTGAAACTAAATAAGCTTAGGGTTGAAATCCACTAAATGCAGGAACTATTGGCTGAAAGGGGCTTTTCTTTTTAGCTACAGTTTCTGCTTGATTGTTTCACTTTTGATTTGCTTGTTTACTTCTCTTCATCACAAATCTTATAGGAAAAGAGTAGGCAATAGAGAAGCTCTTCTGTTATCCAGAATACCCAGAGAGTGAACTATTCTGTTACCCAGAATTTTTTTTTTGAGGCACTGGGGCCAGAGACTGAATCTGGGACCTCAAATGTGAGATGCTGGAGCTCAATCATTGGGCCATATGGGATCCCTTGAGATTTTTTTTTTTCTTTTGTTCGCTTGTTGTTTTGGTTTTGGTTTGTTTGTTTCTTAGGAGGCACCAGGAACCAAAACCAGGACCTCCCATGTGGGAAACAGGCACTCAACCACTTGAGCCACAACTGCTCCCATGTTACCCAGATAAATTTACAATATTTTAAAGGGTGATGTGTGTGAAATACAGCTTTGATGACATTAGAACTAAATAACACTACAATACTTCAACAAAATTTCCTGAATAAAGTTTATATAAAGCCTCATGGGTTTAAAAAAATTCTTCATAAGTCCTGTGAGGCACAGCTGCTTATATTTATAGGTGTCAATCAGACAAATATTACATTGTTCCTTTTTTGTCCTTGCCAAAGAGTTAGCAGGATCCATTCTAGAATACATATATATATATATGTATGTATGTATGTATGCATGTATGTAGGTATACATATATATATTTATTTATTTCTGTCCTTCTTTATTCCTTACCATTCTCCCTCTCCACTTCCAACCTCAATCATCATGCCTTCTCTTCACCTAGTTCTCTCTGAAATGGAAGGATCATAGTCAGTCTGCCATGTTTTTGATTGATTTGCTTATTGTAGTTCAAATCTCTCAATTTGTAAACTAAAATATTATCCATGGTTGATGTATTTCAAGCATAAACAAGGAGACAGAGATATCATATATTAATTGACCCATTTAGCCTTGAAATTTTGAGTGGGGAGAGGGAAGATGTTGCTGAAATCACACCCAACCAACCCACAGGTTCTGAAATTCAACCTGATATAATTCTTTCTCGGTTACTTGGGAGTTGGAGAGGGGGAGGACAGTGTTAGCCACAGACTTGCAGAGGGCTTCTCATTTACATTATTCTTGGCCAACAGCCAGTGAAATTTAACAGCCAGAGGCAATTTCCTAGCACTGACTTACAGGAACTAAATTGGAATTTATGATAATATTTCTGTTCACAAAATTTACGATACTGCTGGAGGAAATAAAAGGCCTGATATTTTCCCATATCTTCAAGGTAAATTTAATTAATAGATTATGGAATATTTCTTTTACCAAAATATCCAAGAAGAAAACCAACTTCATGTATAATGGTCTTCAAAATGTTTGAGATAAATTCTTTCAAACATGCTTATTCTATCCCAACAGCTGTTATACTAGGATTCATGAAATGGATTTCTTAGCTTGCCTGGTTTTCATAAATGGACAACCTAAAGATGAAAAGAAAGCTAAACATGGGTGCCCTGTCTGACCTCCTTTATTCTTTGTCCTTACACAAACCTCAATCTTCCCACTTCTCCATGGTATACTATGGGGATCATTTAACTAAATTCCAAGAAGTAAATATACTTGAAATGATGCTAATTCCACTATCACTGTTTTTTTTAATAATAATTTTCTTTTATGTTTTAAAAGATATTTAGATTACATAAATGTTACACAAAAAAATATAGGGATTCCCATATGCCCCACTCCCCACACCTCCCACACCCTCCCACATAAACATCCTTCATTAGTGTGGCACATTCATTGCAATTAACAAATGCATCCTGGGGCTTTGCCATTAAGCACGGACCATAGTTCACATTGTGAACATAGTTCCACAGAATTCTGCACTGGTTTTTAAACAGGGTGCAATATCAGAATCACCTGTTAAGCTTTTTAAAAGTAACGAAGTTAGTGCCCTACCTCAGACCTACTGAATAATAATGCTCAGAGGTTCGTTCTGAATATGTGCATTTTTAAATATATTTTTTTATTTTTTACAAAAGGTATGTAGAGTACATAAATGTTACATAAAAATATAGAGGATTCCCATAAGTTCTGCTTCCTACACCTCCTACATTTTCCTACATTAACAACATCTTTCATTAGTGTGGTGCATTCGTTACAATATATGAAAACATTTTGGAACATTGCCACTAAGCATGGATTATAGTTTACATTATAGTTTACACTCTCTTCCTCACAATTTTGTAGGTTATGGAAAGATATGTACTGGCCCCTATCTGTCATTGTAATGTCATTCAGGACAATTCCTAAGTCCAAAAAATGCCCCCATATTTCATCTGTATTTCCCTTTCCCTGCCCTCAGAACGTCTAGTGGCCACTGCCTCCACATAAATGATGTAGTTTGTTCCATTGCTAGGATCACTATAAGTCTATAGTAGAATACCAGAGGGGAAGTGGGCAACACTATCCCAGAATCCTCAGGATTGGGGAATGAACTATGGACTAAAGTTGAATATGTGCATTTTTAACAAAGCCTTCTAAGTCATACTGATATATACCCTGGCAGTAGATTTCTGCTTAACAAAAGAAACAGGTACCAGCTTATGTGACTTATTAAAAGACATCTTACTTTCTTTTGAAACTGTGTGCCAGTTTTTCTGAGATAGATGTCCAAGAATGTGTCTACAGGTCTTGGGATATACATTTTCTGATATTCATTTTGCTTTCCAGAATTTGCATCAGTTTGTATTCTCACTAACAGTACATGAGTTTTCTTTTTTCCCCAAAGCACTGTCAATACTTAAAAATATCTCAAATATACCTTAATAAAGCTGTTAAAATATTCTTCAGTAAATTTCCTTTTTTTTTCTATTTTCTGAAAATACTTGTACAAGATAGGAAGAGGTATTATGCGTTTATTGAATTTTTGTTAGAATTCAGCTATAAAATTGTCTGATCATGGGGATGATGGCAGTGATGGGTAGCATGGCAGGAGATTTTATTACCGTATCATTTTATGTAATGATTATTTTTATTTCTCCATTTTCCTGTTTTATTGTGTGTTCATGTTAGCACTTTATATTTTTCTGGAAATGCATTAAGTTCAGTTATTTTTCAAATATTTATATATGAATGGTTATAGTATTTTTCTACCCTGTTACTTCTATTTTATCCATAGTTATTCAACAGCAAATCATGCTAGCTTTATCTTCAAAATATTCTCTCTCTCTCTCTCTCTCTCTCTCTCTCTCTATAT
>JAQZBX010077928.1:0-14197 GCA_029593785.1 Cabassous unicinctus
TTCAACTCTGTTCTTTGCCTTGCCTTTTATATTCAATTCCCCACCCACCAGGGGGTGGGGCTCAATGCCCTACTGACTGACATGGCCCAGTCAACGCCCTAATCATAATTCAATCATGCCCAGATTAACAGATTAGATTACAGGCGTGATCCAATTATATTTTTGGAATTCATAATTACAAATTCCCCAACGGTTACAGTCAACAAATGAATAATCCAAATTTCTAAAAATAAGGTATGGTTGAGCCAAATACCATCGATCAACATGACTAAACACTACATAAACATTAAAATAACTATAGCCGTACACAGGAATGTACAGGGGGGTAAAAGTACACCCCAAAACAATATATACACAATGACTACAACCCTAAATGACTACTGTGTGTTGGGCACAATGCTAGGTTCTGAAACACAAAACCAGACATAGTCCTGGTCCTCAGAGATCTCACACAATTTGAATATGAGGAGTTCTAGAACAAAGCTTGGCACTATGAGATCTCAGAAGAGGACTCACCCAACTTAGAACCAACACAAAACACAGAGCAAACATGGACACTAAAATCTGTGGCAGAACTCATTTATGAAATCTTGATTACCCCAAACATGTCTGTTAATTTTGTCAGATTATCCTGTACATGAAAATAGAAACTAAAACTTTTGACAAAGAAGGCTCAAATCCCCAAGAAAATTTGCATGGAGTCTCTTAAGAGTCCTTGGACACTGGTTTGAGAAACAAAGATCTAAAAGTAGGAGGGTGGCAGTGGAAGTGAAAGAAGAGTTTTAAGAAACATTTCCAAAGATACACCCAACAGTATTTGGCTCCTGTTTAGAGCTGAGAGAAAGAGTGTGCGATGACATCAAAGTTTCAAGCCTTGGCATTTGGGAGAATGTTAACAGGGTTACCTGAAATAAGAAACCCAAGAAGAGGATCAGGTTTGAGAGTAACCAATAAGTTCCATTTTTGACATATTGAGTTTGAGAAACATATGGGAGTAGAAAGGTAGGGGTATTCAGGACTTGGCTGGAACTTTATCTTTGTGACTCTGGAGACATTAGGGTAGAGATTCAGCCTTCAAAGTCATCTTCCAAAGATAGCTGAAGCTAGAAATGGATGTTGAGCCAACATGAGTAGGTATGAACATATCTAGCTAGCATTACCAAATGTAGATGACATACCCCTTTTATGCTCTCAAATATTTGCTAAGCATTTACTTACTTTTAAAAGAGTATCTCCAGAAAATTAATAAAAATAAGGACATGATATAAAGGATCAGGCTACACATACAGTAGATACATCAATCTCACAATTTTCCATGGGAAAAAACTCTACTCTTATAATTTGGAAATATGGTTTAATTAAAATAAATTAGTATGACAGCTAACTTTTTCTGCAGTGATTTATTTCATGACCATCTTCCTATCTGCCTGTGAACTCCTGGGATAAGGACTGTGGGACCATGACTTCTTTAAATTTCTAACAAGGTATTTGGCAAATAGTATAGGCATATCTCGGAGATATTATGGGTTCAGTTCCAGAGCACTGCAGTAAAGTGAATATTGCAATAAAGCAAGGCACATAAATTTTTTGGTTTCCCAGTGGGGAGCTGATGTGGCTCAGTGGTTGAGCACCGGCCTCCCACATACAAGGTCCCAGTACCTTAAAAAAAAAAAAAAAAAAAATTGGTTTCCCAGTGCATATAAAAATTATGTTTTTTTCAAAGTTACATTTACACTATATTGTAGTCTATTAAATGTGCAGTAGCATTATGTCTAAAAAAAAAAAACAATCTACATACCTTAATTAAAATGTGACACAGAGATAAAAAGTGAGCACATGCTGTTGGAAAAATGGCGCTGATAGACTTGCTCAATAGACCTGTTTGATGCAAGATTGCCATAAACCTTCAATTAAAAAAAAAAAAGTAGTATCTGCAAAGCGCAATAAAGCAAAGTACAAAAAAACAAGGTATGCCTGTAAATAATAAATATTTGTGGAAGAAATTTTGGAGAAAAAGAAAGGAACATTTGTCATGGCTCCCAAACATTAGAAAGTTACAGAGTATCATATGAAAGCATTTTGTGAGTATGTACATACTACTGAATTCTATTGTCAAAAACAATCTGAGTTGCAAATATGGAAGTGGATGCTTTCACTCATTTGAAAGCCACAATTACTCATATGTAAATTAGTGGCAACACAGTAAATGTGAGAAATTCTGAATCAATTTATCTAGTACTACTGAGATTCTTTTTGTGTTTGTGATCTGTGTGTGCCAACATTATAATTCTGTTGTTTCCAGAAATAACTTGAAAAAAACATTTTCCATGATGAGTTGTGAGTAGCAACACTGGAACCTATATTGTCAATCTGTTGTGCATTCATGATGTGTAGAATCTTATGTTCTCTTTTGCAAACATGCGTTACTGCACAGGATAAGGTGAAAACAACACTGTAAATCTCAGGTCTGCAGAGTAAGAATTAAAGGAAGAAAAACATGATTTAGGTTCATGTTGGGCTTAAAAATACAGCTCTCCCTCTGTTTCCATTTGCTGAAACAGTCACTCCCCAGAAGATAAAATAAAGATAATTCTTGTACTTCCTGATCCTCTCCTTTCCCATTCTATTATTGTCTATGAAGTCAAATGAGCCAACATAGGCATGAACTTTTTAGGGGGAAAGTTCAAGCTAGAATTAAGGGAAAGTATATAGTTTACTTATATCCAGCAACTGAGGCTTATGAACAAAACAGACCTTCACAAACAATTCAGAATTACCTAGGGAATCTGTTTAAAAAATAGATTGCTAAATCCTGCCACTCAAGTTCTGATTCAGTAGGCCCAGGAATCTGTTTTTTGAAAAAGCCCATCTGGTTCTAATAATCAGCCAGATTAGAGAACTATGAAAAGACTGCAAGAATGCACTCAGCATATAATAGTAATGGCTTTCATACGCACAGCACTTCAGCATCTACAGAAAGTACTTTCATATAAACTATTTCACTAGATCTTAACAAACCAAGTGCTTGTCAGTAATCTCAATTTCACAAATGAGGAATGTAAGGCACAGAGCTGTTCAAAGTCAAAGGATTTATATGTTCTTCAACCTCAGATCAGATGACATGACCCTGTTGCTAATCTGTTTCCACAATACCATTTCTGAAAGCTGGTGGACTCTAACCTGATCTTGGGTCTCATCTTGGATGAAACCCAAGATGTATCCATAAAACCCACTGTATTAGTCAGCCAAAGGGGTGCTAATGTGAAATACCAAAAATGGGTTGGTCTTTACAAAGGGTATTTATTTGGGGTAGAAGTCCACAGATACCAGGCCATAAAGCGTTAAGTTTCTTCTCTCACCACAGTCCATTGCTACATGTTAGAGCAAGACAGCTGCCGGCATTTGCCAGGGTTCAGGCTTCTGGGGTTCCTCTCTTCCCAGGGCTGCATTTCTCTCCAGGCTTAGCTCCTGTTTCCTCCTCAAGATCAGCTGTAGACGATCAGGCGAACGGCTCGCTTCTCTTCTCCTGGGGCCTGCTTTCCAACATCAAAACTGCTTCTCAAAAGACTGCTTCACCTCTGTTCTT
Source organism: Cabassous unicinctus (assembly GCA_029593785.1). Taxonomy (NCBI): domain Eukaryota; kingdom Metazoa; phylum Chordata; class Mammalia; order Cingulata; family Chlamyphoridae; genus Cabassous; species Cabassous unicinctus. Next base: position 3,587 of record JAQZBX010077928.1, read on the forward strand.
TGCCTTGCCTTTTATATTTGATTCCCCACCCACCAGGGGTGGGGCTCAATGCCCTACTGACGTGGCCCAGTCAATGCCCTAATCATAACTTAATCATGCCCAGATTAACAGATCAGTTTACAAGCATGATCCAATTATATTTTTGGAATTCATAATTACATCAAATTCCCAGACGGCTACACCCACCAACTAATAATTGTGGTATACCTGAAAAATTATTATGCCTGTCCATATTTCAGAGAGACCCTCTGATTCCAGACTGAATACTTTTCACTATTCAGGCACTGAAAAATATCCATTCAAAAGTAACTTTAATAAACTTATAACAGAATACACAGGTTTTAACATTCTAAACTAATTTCATTTAATGGAAGTAAACATTTCATGACTTGAAATGAGAACTTATCTGAAGAAGATAAAATGAAACAAATGTACCTTATCAAACCCACTTCTGAATTAAACAATATCCCTGCTCTCACTACTAATTTCTGTAATGTTCTGCTGAACATTAATTGCTTGATTTTATTTCAATGTATAATTCTAAGTTTTTGTTTAATTTAACATACCAGGATCTCAAAGGGTAAGAATAAGATTTGTTGTCTGCAAATAAAAGTAACAGGGATTATGGAATGAAAGACACAATGGATGAGATTAAAAATACATTAGAAGTATGTAACAGCAGATTTGAAATGAGAGAAGAACAAATAAGTGAAATCAAGGACAGAACATCTGAACTTGAAAAGACAGGAGAACAGACAGAAAAAAAGAGTGGTAAAATTGAACAGGGTCTCAGGGAATTGAATGGCAACGTAAAACGCACAACCATATGAGTTATAGGTATCCCTAAAGAAAAGAACAGAAAAGGGGCAGAAAAAAATATTTGAGGAAATAGTGATCAAAAACTTCCCAACTCTTATGAAAGATATAAATATCCAAGGACAATGTACTCCAAACAGAAGAAATTTGAATAGACCTACCCCTAGACACCTATTATACATAATGACAAATACCAGAGATAAAGAGAGGATTCTGAAAGCAGCAAGAAAAAAGCAATGCATCACATACAAAGGAAGCTCAGTAAGACTAAGTGCCAATTTCTCATCAGAAACCACGGAGGCAAGAAGGCAGTGGTAATGAAAGAAAAGAAAACTGCCAGCCAATAATTCTTTATCTGGCAAAACTGTACTTGAAAAATGAGGATGAGAGCTCCACGAAGATGGTGTTGGAGTGGGAAGGCAGGGCTCAACTCTCTCACGAAAACAACGAAGAAAGGGCCAAAAGCTATCTGAGGGACCTGCTTTGGGGGTCAGCAGACAAGGACAGTGTTGCACAACCCCCAGGAGGGTGAGGGACAGAGAGACAAAGAACCCGAAACAACAAACATAAGTTATTAAACCTCTGTAGCGGACAGAAACAGCCTCCATGCCCCACCCTCAAGACATTAAGCCTGGACAAAACCCCTAGTTCACTGCAGCGGACTGAGAGGGTAACAAACATCTTCCTCCTATCAATTGTTACAAGGGAGGAAAGAGGGTGCATCGAGGATGGGGAGTGGTTTCTCTTCAGTGAATACGGTCAGAAGAGCCCGCTTTGAATCTCATCTCTGACCAGACCTGAAACATAGGAAAGAAGAGGCTGAAAGGAACACCTCTGTGGAAATGTTCATCAATGAGTGCCATCTACCAGCCAGCCAGGAAACTGCAAGGAAAAAAACTGATTTTAGGTGTCTCTTTAGTCCCCAGCCCCTGGGAGAAAATCTGCACCCCATTAGTGAGTCCCTGCCCCAATTCTGATAAATTAAGTTGCGCAATTTTAAAGACTTAGAATAAGTTGACCTAAAAATCAAAGAATAACTGTGAAAACAAACAAACAAAAAACAAGGCAAGAGAGAAATTGACCATCAGAGTAAACTCACCAACATATTTTGAGGCCTAGACATCAGCAAAAAAGTACAAGCATACTAGGAAACAGGAAGAGATGGCCCAGCCAAAGGAACAAACCAAATATCCAGAAGAGATACAGGATTTAAGATGATTAATCAATGAAAATCACACAACACTCCTAAATCAATTCAAAGAATTGAAGGAAAATATGGCTAAAGAGATAAAGGATATTAAGACGACATTGTGTGAGCATAAAGAACAATTTGAAAGCCTGAAAAGTAACAGAGCTTATGGTAATGAAAGACAAAATAGCTAAGATTTAAAATACATTAGAAGTACATAAGAGCAGATTTGAATTACCTGAAGACAGAATTAGTGATTTCAAGGACAGAACATCCAAACTAGAAAAGAAAGGAGAACAAAAAGAAAAAAGAATAGAAAAAAATGGAAGAAGGTCTCAGGGAATTGAATGACAACGTGAAACACATAGACATATGCATTATTGGTGTCACAGAAGCAAAAGAGAATGAAAAAGGGGCAGAAAGAATATTTGAGGAAATAATGACCAAAAACTTCCCAACTCTTATGGAAAGACATAAATATCAATACCCAAGAAGGACAATGCACCCCAAAAAGAATAAATCCAAACAGACCTACTCTGAGACAACTACTATTCAGATGACAAATATCAGATATAAAGAAAGGATTCTCAAAACAGCAAGAGAAGAGCAAAGCATTGGATTTAAGAAAACCTCAATAGGATTAAGTGTTGACCTCTCATCAAAAACCAAAGATGTGAGAAGACGGTGGAAAGATGTATTTAAAGTACTGAAAGAGAAAAACGGCCAGCCAAGAATTCTGTATTTGGCCAAACAGTCCTTCAAAACTGAAAGTGGGTTTACAGTCTTCACAGACAAACAAAAACTGAGAGTATATTACCAAAAGACCAGTATACAAGAGATACTAAAGGGAAAGCTGAAGCCTGAAATGAAAAAGTAAGGGTGAGAGACTTGGAGGAGTGTAGAAATGAAGATTATTGAGAAATGTAAATTAAAGGGTAAAAAGACAGACAATAGTATGACATAAGAATGGAAAGCCAAGGGATAAAGTGGATGAAGTAAGTAATGAGTTTACAGTAATAACACTGAATGCTAATAGCTTGAACTCCCCAATCAAAAGATACAGACTGATAGAATGCATAAAAGAATATGAGCCATCCATATGCTGTCTGCAACAGACACACCTCAGACATAAGGACACCACCAGGTGAAAATGAAAGGTTGGAAAAAGATATTCCACACACAGTGTAACCAAAAAAGACTTGTAGTAGTGATACTAATATCAGACAAAATAGACTTTAAATGAAAAACTGTTATTATGGACGATAAGGTCAATATATATTAATAAAAGAGGCATTTCACCAAGAAGAATTAACTATAATAAATATTCATGCACCTATTGGGTACCCCAAGATACATGAGGCACACACTGGCAAAACTGAAGAGAGAAATAGGCATCTCTACAATAATAGCTGGAGACTTCAATACACTACTCTCAGTATTGGATAGTATCTCTGGACAGGGGATAAATAAATAAATAGAGAGAGCTTGAATAATATGATAAATAAACTAGATCTAACAGATATTTATAGAGCATTACACCCTAAAACATCAGGATATACATTCTTTCTGAGCGTTAATGTATCCTTCTCCAGGTTGGACCATATGCTAGGTCACAAGAGAGTCTCAATAAATTTAGAAAGATTGAAATTATACAAAACACTTTCTCTGATCATAATGGAATGAAGACGGACATCAATAATGGAAAGAAAAAGGGAAAATTTATAAATATATGAAGATTAAACAACACACTCTTAAATAATCAGTGGGTCAAAGAAGAAACTGAAAGACAATTCAGTAAATATCTTGAGACCAATGAAAATAAGAACACAACATATCAAAGTCTATGGGACACCACCAAGGCAGTGCTGAGAGGTAAATTTATAGCCCTTAATGTTTACATTAAAAAAGAAGGAAGAGCTAAAATCAAAGACCTAATAGCACATCTGGAGGAACTAGAAAAAGAACAGCAAACTAATCCAAAACCAAGCCGAAGGAAAGACATAGTCAAGATCAGAGTAGAAATAAATGAAATCAAGAACAAAAAATACAACAGAAAGAATCAACAAAACTGAAAGTTGGATCTTTGAGAAGATCAACAAAATCAACAAACCCTTAGACTGACAGAAAAAAGGAAAGAAGATGCAAATAAATAAAATCAGAAATGAAAACGAGGACATTATTACTGACCAAAAGAAATGAAAGAGATCACAAGAGGATACTATGAACAACTGTATGCCAACACACTAGACAATGTAGACGAAATGAACAAATTCCTAGAAACATAAAAACAACTTACACTGACCTATAGAAGACCTTAACAAACCAACCATGATTAAAGAGATGGAAGCAGTCATCAAAAACCTCCCCAAAGTAAAAAGCCCAGGATCAAATGGCTTCACAAGTGAATTCTACCAATTATTCAAAGATGATCTAATACCAGTCTTGCTCAAGCTCTTCCAAAAAATTGAACAGAAAGGAATACTTCCAAACGATACTACAAAAAAGGAAAATTACAGACCAATATCTCTAATGAATATAGATGCAAAAATTCTCAATAAAATATTTGCAAACTGAATCCAAAAGCACATTAAAAGAATTAAACACCATGATCAAGTGGGTTTTATCCCAGGTATGCAAGGGCTTTTCAACCCAAGAAAATCAATTAGTATAATAAACCACATTACTAAATTGAAGAAGAAAATCACAGGATCTTTCCATTGATGCAGAAAAGGCATTTGACAAAATACAGCATCCTTTCCTTTTTAAAAAACACTCCAAAAGATAGGAAAAGAAGGAAGTTTCTCAACATGGTAAAGTGCATATATGAAAACCCCACAGCTAACATTGTACTCAATGATGAAAGACTAAAAGCTTTCCCACTGACATCAGGAACAAGACAAGGATGCCCACTGTCAACACCATTATTCAATATTGTGCTAGAAGTTCTAGCTAGAGCAATTAGGCAAGATAAAGAAATAAAAGGCATCCACCCATAGAGGAAAGGAAGAAGTAAAACATTCACTATTCGCTGATGATATGATCCTATACCTAGAATATCCCAAAAAAATCCAAAAAAAAAAGCTTAGAAATAATGAGTTCAGCAAAGTGGCAGGATACAAGATTAACACACAAAAATCAGTCGTGTTTAACACTGCTGATGAGAAATTTGAGAAGGAAGTCAGAAAAAAATTCCATTTATAATAGCAACTAAAACAATCAAATATTTAGGAATAAACTTAACCAAAGACATATTCAGAAAACTTCAAAATTGCTAAACGAAACCAAAGAAGACATAAATAAATGGAAGGACATTCCGTGTTCATGGATTGGAAGCCTAAATATCATTAAGATGTCAATTCTATCCAAACTGATTTACAGATTCAACACAATCCCCAAAAAAATCCCAACAGCAGTTTTTGCAGAAATGGATAAACCAATTATCAAATTTATAAGGGTAAGGAGCCCCAAATAACTAAAATGTCTTAAAAAAGAAGAAGGAAGTTGGGCAACTCTCACTTCCTGACTTTAAATCATATTACTTAGCTATGGCGATTTTTTTTTAAAAATAAAAAATAAAAACCAGCATGGTACTGGCATAAAGATAGATTAACCAATGGAACTGAGTTGAGAACTTAGAAATAGACCCTCACACATCTACAGTCAAGTGATTTTTGACAAGGCTGTCAAGCCCACCCAAGTGAAACTTAAGAAAAATATAGATGAATGGGACCTCCTCAAAATTAAACACTTTTGTTCTTCAAAAGTATTTGTCAAGAAAGTCAAAAGGCAGCCTACTCAATGGGAGAAAATATTTGGAAACCACATATCCAATAAGAGTTTGATATCCATGTTATATAAAGAGATCATACAACTCAACAATAAAAAGACAAGCAACCCAATTAATAAACAGGCAAAAGACTTGAAGGGACATTTTTCCAAAGAGAAAATACATATGGCCAAAAAGCATATGAAAAAAAAAATTTCAACATCACTATTAGGGAAATGCAGATCAAAACTACAATGAGATACCATTTCACACCTTATAGAATGGCAATTATTAAAAAAAAAAAAACAGAAAACTACAAGTGCTGGAGAGGATGTGGAAAAATAGGAACACTCCTTCACCATTCGTGGGAATGTAGAATGGTACAGCCTCTGTGGAGAACAGTTTGGTGGTACTCCAAGAAGCTGAATATAGAACTGCCATTTGATGTGGCAATCCTGTTACTAGGAATATATTCAAAAGAACTGAAAGCAAGGACATGAACTGACATTCGCCCACCAATGTTCATAGCAACATTATTCACAACTGCTAAGTATGGAAACAACCCAAATATCCATCACCCAATGAGTGGAAAAACAAAATGTGGTATACACACACACTAGAATGCTATTCAGCTGTAATAAGAAATGAAATTTGGATGCATATGACAACATTGATGAAGCTTAAAGACATCATGTTGAGTGAAATAAGCCAGACATAAAAGGACAAATATTGTATGGTCTCACCAATATGAACTAAACATGACGAGTAAACTCATGGAGGTAAACTCTAGAGTACAGGTTACTAGGAGATAAGAATGTGGGTTGAGAATGGGAGCTGATGCTTAATGTTTGTAGAATTTTTAATAAGGTTTAGTGTAAAAGTGTAGACTTGATGGTACACTTTATAGTGAGTATAACTAACACTGCTGATTTATAAATAAGATTGTGGCATTATGTCTAGGGACGTAAATGTCAATTGAAAGGAAGCTAAAGGATAATCTAGGGAATGTATAACTGATTTTGGTGGTGGATGAAGATTGTGTTTAATAGTAAAAATATAAGAATGTTCTTTTACAAAGAGCTAAGGATATGGTGATACATGGGAAAATTACAACTAATATAACTTATAGATGATTGTGAACAGTAACATCGTAATATTTGGCAGCAATGGCAAGAAGATATTATTTCAATTCTAAGAGACAATAATAGCGAGGTATAAAAATGATGGGATTTTTCCTTTTGGAGTAATGAAAGGATTCTAAAATTGGGACCATGTAACACTGTGAATCCTGTGGTAGAAGATGGACTGTGGTTAACAGGACAAATATGAGAACGTTCTCTCATGAATGGTAACAAATATATACTACTAATACAGGACGTTAATAATTGGGTGGGTTGGGGGAAACATACACCACATGCAAGATATGGGCTATAGTTAGAAGTAATATTTTGACAATGCTCTTTCATAGTTTGTAACAAATGTTTCACAACAATGCAAGGTGTTGATGGTGGGATGATGCATAGGAACCCTGAATGATGATATGCATGTTTGTTTTTATAAGTTCACAACTTTTACTATACACTTATTGTTTATGTATGTTCATGAATGAATAAATTTTAATGAGAAAAAAAGATTCTTTGTAATGAGGAAAGGGTGTCATCAGCATCAAATAGGGGTGTGTGTGTGTGTATCTGTGTCTGTGTATATGTGTTTCCAAAGAAGCAGTAAGTGAGGCAGACAAGGAACTGAAATCTCCTCTGGTATAGGGTGGGTTTCTGGGTTTCTGTCCTTGTAGCTCTGCATAACCCACTAACTTGGGTGTAAGGATGAGATGCAGCAGAAAAGGATGGCTCACATCCTGGAAAACAAACTGGACACATACCTGATGCAGAACAGAATCTCTAATGCTTTAGGGCATGATTTGGCAAATTATGGTCTGCAGGCCAAACCCAGCCCATGACTTGTTTTTGTACAGCCCATCCTTTGAGCTACAAATAACTTTTACATTGTTAAATGACTGGAAAAAAAATCAAAAGAATATTTTGTGTTATGTGAAAATTACATGAAATTCAGACTTCAGTGTCCACAAATAAAGTTTTATTGGAACACAGCCACATTCACTGATTTTTTTTTTTTTTATCCCCCCCTTGCCGCTTGTGTTGCTGTGTCCATTGGCTGCGTGTCTTCTCTGTGCCTGCTTATCTCCCCCTTGCTGTGAGGTCTTGCCACATCAACCCACAGCGCCGAGGGAGCCGGCCTGCCCTCACAAGGAGGCCCAGGGAAGCGAACCCAGGGCCTCTCATATGGTAAACGGGTGCTCTATCCATTGAGCCACACCTGCTTCTTGCCATGAGGTTGCTGCATCAGCCCACCTCACCGCTCAGGCCGGCGTGCCCTCACAAGGAGGCCTCGGGAAGCAAACCCGGGCCTCCCATATGATAAACGGGGGCTCTATCCATTGAGCCACACCCACTTCCCACATTCATTGATTTACGTACTATATATAGCTGCTTTCAGGCTACAATGGCAGAGCTAAGTTATTGCCACAGAGACCATATGGCTCACAAAGTCTAAAATATTTATTTTTATCTTTATTTATTGTAAAGATAAAGTTTGGCTTTCCTTCTAGTAATATACATGACCTTAGATGTTCCCTTTCAACCACTGTTATACCATATAATAGCACTGCCAGTTATGCACTCCGTTGTGCAACATGGGACTGTATAGCATAGTAAAACCTCATATGAAATATAAATATGGGTAACATAAGACTGTTTTTCTTTGAAACTGAACAAATGTATGTTAATACTACAATATGTTAATATCAGGCAAAAAAAACACATTATGCTAAGTAAAATAAACCAGACACAAAATACTACATATTATATGATTTGATTTATATAAAATGTAAATATAAATCCATTTATAAAGATGGAATTAGATTAGAAGTTATGTAGGGCTAGGGAAGGATAAAGGGATTGAGAGGTGACTGCTAAGGGGTGTGGAGTTTTTCTTTTTGGAGTAATGAAATTGTTATAAAAATTTTTGTGGTGATGAATGCACAACACTGTGATTACACTGAAAGCTACTGATCGTACACTTTGGATAGAATATATGGTATACGAATATATCTCAATAAAACTGCTTAAAAAAAAGATGAAGTTTGCCAACCTCTGCTTCAGGGCAAAGGAAAGGTGTTAAGATGCTTTTGGATACCAAACTCCGATCTAGCCTTCATTTGCCAAATATAAGATAAAATACTGACTTTAGAATCATTTCAAATACACCTTCTTTGGTATTGACCTAAAAAGTATACTGCAGTCATCTGTGCCTGAGTGTCCCACTATTAAATTGATACTATTCTTGAGGTTTTGTAATCCAGAAGTAGGGTCAGGGAAGGGCTTCTGCACATTCAGTTACATTATTAGAATGATGGATGTGTACAGAGAAGCATTCAAGCATATGATTCCTGCAGGACCCTTTGAATGGGCTATATTTAAAATTTCCTTTTATTGAGGAATGTATAGCTTTACCCTGTCATCAAATATCTCAACCACTGCTGCCATTTTCCCAGCATTAATATTAAAAAATCAGAAAAGCAGTGTGTAAAGCATAATTCAAAGTAGAATGGTAAGAACCCATCCTCTCTTTCACTGAAGGCAGGAGGGAAGCTATCAGAGACCAGACAGTTTTGGTTCATCATTAGACAAATTTCTACTGTATCTGAAGGCAGCACAAATTATAAAGTGTTTGCTTTTGTTGCACCAGTCAGTTAATTCAATTGTTAGATCATTTCAAACTCTAATTTAGACCAGGAAGGGGGGACTGTCTCACTCCTTTGAACGGCCTGTTAGACTATTCCATGTCACAGTAGCTTGGGGGTGGAAATAAGAAAATATGCTCCATTCAGAAATTAATGTTTGTAGATGCCCGGGAAAGCCAAACAATAAGCAAAATGGTTTAGGATAAAAGTAAGCAGAGTGGTTTGTTATTAACATTCAAAATAGATATTTTAATTTGTGGCTTTATCACACACATTGATTGCTGGTTCAACTCTTACAGTATTTTACTCACACCACACATAACCCAACCCTCTTTCCCAGTGCTTTTACCCAAACCCCCTATGAACGACACTCTCCAATTTCCTAACTTACCTAGTCCTTAGATTCCCTAAGGTAATAAAGAAGGTGCCCTTACACTGAAAAACTCCATGGGCTTATTTCCGTGGTGAAAACTTGAATATTCTTTAACAAGCCATTACAACTAGTTTGAATTCCAACTCTGTAAAATGACTAGCTGTTTGTGTGTGGATACAACACTCCCCTGAACCCGTTTCCACCTGTCAAATGGGATTAATACCACCCACTTCAAATGAATTTCAGTAAATTTACTAAGAATAACCGAATTATACACTTAAAATAGGTGAGATTTACAGAATGTAAATTCCTCCATAAAGTTGTTAAATATTAATTTTAAAAATTGTAGGTGAGGGGGGAAGCGGGTGTGGCTCAGTGGATAGAGCCCCCGTTTACCATATGGGAGGCCTGGGTTCGCGTCCCGAGGCCTCCTTGTGAGGGCAGGCCGGCCTGAGCGGTGCGGTGGGCTGATGCAGCAACCTCACGGCAGGAAGCGGGTGTGGCTCAATGGATAGAGCCCCCGTTTACCATATGAGAGGCCCCGGGTTCACTTCCAGGCGCCTCCTTGTGAGGGCAGGCCGGCTCGCGCGGCGCTGTGGGCTGATGAAGCAAGACCTCACAGCAAGGGGGAGATAAGCAGACACAGAGAAGACACGCAGTGAATGGACACAGCAGCACAAGCAGCAAGGGGGGGGATAAATAAA